>CM039474.1:1434295-1455225 GCA_022433065.1 Begonia loranthoides
TAAACTGTTTTTAAAAACAGTTTATATTTGTGTTTTGTCTAGTACTGATTTAAGCTATGTATGACAGTGTGATGTTCTGCTGCATGTACTCAGAACCAACAACCCTGACACTTCGGCTGGAGGGTCTGTAGTTGTACCCCGTTTCAAGTATGGTGCTACACTGGTTTTTCGTTCATTGGAAATACAATTTCTCCAGATATATATTGAAGTGAGTTTGTAAAAATTAGTTGGTTTATCCTAATAAATGGAGTCAGAAGAATTGAAATTTGAATAATGTACAAAAGAATATATTTTTAATCGAGGTAGAGATAAATACTTAACATGAAAGAAGTTAATTTCTCTTCGTAATTAAAACATTTATATAAGATTGTTATCTATAGAACTTAACTGTGATTTTCTATGTAAAACAGGTCATCACCACTTAAAATACTAGGATCAGGTGGACAAAAACTACAACTTTGTTTCGAAACAAAAATGCCAACTTCTCTGTTTACAAAAGACAATGTTATAGGAGAGGGAGAGTCAGAGATTCGTGTTGTTTTGAGAGACCTGAGCAATGGCAGTGTTGTCCAAACAGGCCCAGCTGCAGCAGCAAAACTGAACGTTGTGGTGTTTGCAGATCATTTTAAAGAGGAAATTAGCGATAGTTGGACACATGAGGATTTCAAAGGTCATCAAGTGAAAAAACGAGATGGAAAACCCCCAATCCTGGTTGGAGATCTACAAGTGACGCTTGAAGGTGGAATGGGAACTCTAGGGGCTTTTTCATTTACAGACAATTCTAGCTGGACTAAAACCAAGATGTTCAGACTTGGTGTTGAGGTGGCTTTTGGATTCTGCGGGGGAATTCGTGTTATGGAGGGTAAAACAAATGCATTCAAAGTGAAACATCACAGGGGAAAGTGTGAGTATTCAATCCCTAGAAACATAATTGACCTAATTTGATGATTTAATAGTGGAAAGTTAGTATTAGAATTTCTAGCAAACCTTGCCTGGCCTATATTTTGAAACCGAGTGACTTGCAGACTACAAGAAACACTATCGACCTGCTTTGCACGATGAAGTCGGGAGATTAAAGGGTATATCTAAGGATGGACCCCTAAAGGAAAGATTGCACAATGCTAAAATAAGGACTGTCGAAGATTTTCTCCGCCATCATACCAAGGATCCACAAAGATTAAGAACTGTAAGGATCTTCTCTGCTAAGCAATTTCTAAGTATATGTTGAAAGTTATGTTTAATTTTTGGTTTTGATTTTGATTTTGTTGTGATAAAAGATGCTTGGGAAAGGAATGGCAGAGAAAATGTGGGAGATTACAATTAAGCATGCCAAGACTTGTCCTATAGGTGATAAGCTCTATGTTTTTTACACGGATGGGACTAAGAGTTCTGGCATTATTTTCAACCATATATATGAGCCCATAAAGCTTATTACTAATGGACAAGTTGAACAATTGGAATCATTTGATCGGACTCAAAAGGTTAGCTACTTATCATTGGTGATTATCTACAAATTAAGTCTAATTTATTAATCATATTTGGAACTATGATTGGGCAGTTTCAAAGCTTTTAACTCTACAATAATGAGTACACTGCTTGTGCCTTTTAGAACAGTGTGTTCTTTGTGCGGATTTTGATTCTGAGACTAGTTTTCTTTTAGTGCTACTCATTCTTTCACAAATCTAGTTTCTGCAGATATCCCATCTTGCAAACAAAGCTTATGAGAATTGGGATCAAGTTGTGGAATGTGATGAGCAATGCCTTGTCTCTTTCATAAGTTCAGAGGGAATGCAAGATTCTCCAGCTGAACAAGCCTATTGCATAAATCACAATATTACACCCACTCAAACTGGCCACACTTTCCAGCCTATCCAGCAAATTCAGCCAGATTATGCATCTGTGCCTCAACCTCCAGTCTCTAGCTCTGATCTGCATAATGACTGGACAGGATGGGAAGATCATTATGGCAAGACAATCCAGAGGTGGGCAAATAAAATGCCTGAGATTGATGAATTCAATATTGATTGGCTGTTGGGGGCAGATCCTGTACATAGGGTGGCTGTCGTTGGATGGATAAAGATTAAAGCTGCTTTAAAATGGGGAGGAATAATGGTGAGGAACAGAGCTGCAAAGATGAGGGCTAAGCTCACTGAGTTAGACTGAACCATCTTATGTCTTTCAATTCAAGATTTGATTGCAGGATAGTCATAGCTTCTCATGACCCAAACTCATGTCTTGTTACATTATTTCCCTTTGTTGGCTTGCAACACCTTATTTCCTTTTGGTAATCCTCCATCAATTATCGCCGTTGATTCGTTCAGTTCTTGAATCACAAATACACGATCATTTCAAGCAAAAAAAAAATGTACAATGTTAAAATATGTTCATACAAAATCAATTCTGTGCAATAAACACAAGTTACGGAGTGACTATGATTATCAAATGACAAATTTTAGCACATAATGGAACCTAATTATTGATCATGCAAAAAACAAGATACATTTGAAGGATTATCTGTTTGGAAACCACATCCACCACGTCATCTGATGAACCAAAGTCACTCCAAATGAATGCATTTTGTGCCATATTTAAGATGTTCTTCACTGGGTCTGCTCCTTCTACCTTTGAACTTCAAACTCCTCTGTTTCATAATCTATCTCCAATCTCAAGCCCCTCACACCTCCGATGGCAGTCTCACTCCATGCCTTTCCAATCCCCACCTCTACAAATATTCATGATCATGTGTCCATAAAATTAACTATCCGTAGACACTAATATTTTTACGGTCACCAACACTTCCACAGTCACTAACATTTCTACAGATAAACCTAATGCACGACGACGTATCCATATGGAATGAAAATTAAGTATCTGTGAACACCAATATTTTCGCAGATACAACTTATACGCTGACACTCATTCTTTTGAAATTACGTATTCACAGACCAATTGTGTGCGCAACCACATATGCATTTGAAATTAAAATTAAGTATTTGTATACACCAACACTTATGTAGAAACCAATATTTTTACGGTCATCAATCTTTCTCGGATACACCTCATAGTCGGTCATCCATCCTTCATAAACTAAGTATCCATGGACTCATCAAATGCACTACCACATGTCCTTCAAAAAATCAAGTATTTGCAAACATCGACAAATATGTAGACATACATCATTATGTGGATATCAAACTTTTATGAGCCAAAAACATACTTGGCAACAATCAATTCATTCAATTTCAAATCACTCGAAATTCATCACTAATTCGACAAACAAACAAGCACTTTAATTTTTGCTACTGTTTTTGCTCTTGGTTGGTGTACATGGATTTAGGTTCACGTGGGATTTAGAGTTCAAGTAGAAATTATTGACTCATCTGCTAATTTCTAATATGGGAACATTTGGAGAGATGTTTTGAAACGAAAATGGTAATTGTAAAGTTTGACTTATTTAATTTTTATAATTCAAAAATTTATTTGTTACCAATTTTTCTTAGCTTGACCTCATAATTCAATGCTTTTTTTTTGGTGAATTACACATGTATTAGTGGCTAAACTATTATAATAAATCTTTAAATGAATTTGCTATTTATTTATGGGTAATTATCAATTTGACCTTTGAAGTTTATGAATATCTTCAATTGACACCATAAACTTTAAATTTTCAAATCTAGCACCTCAAAGTTTGAGATATTATCATCCAATGTTTTTACCATTACCAATTCGTTAAAATAAAGGCGTGAGATGTACGTGTAGTTAGAGAAGTTTTGGCTATGACCAATATTAAATTTTAGCTATTGACGATACATATAAGAGTTCTGAATCAGAATCTCAAACTAAGGAGTCGTTTGTAGCAAATGGTGTTTCTAAGGCAGAAAATGATATTGAAACTAAGGAAAATGATGAATGAACTTGAAAACTGAAGAGTGATTTTGTTCTTCAGCTCCACGTGCATTCCATTAATCTATTTTAACGAATTGATAACGGTGAGAGTATCGGACGATAATATCTCAAATTATAAAGTATCATATTTAAAAATTGGAAAAATGACAAATCAACCATCATTCTTTACTGTTGGAGACAAACCAACCACCATCTATTTTTTTTCGCTAACAAATAAACCAATGAACTATGAAAAATTGACGTCGCTACCATCACTGTCACGTTTGCCGTTAACGCTTTGACGATGAACCGAGGCAGTTTGACGACGAATCGAGACAGTTTATGTTGTTGGGATTAGAGTGTTGAGATTAGACGCTCTAATCCGACTTGTATCGAAACGATTGATCAAGAAAAACACAAAATTGAAAACACAATTTATAATGGTTCACTCTCAGTTTGAGAGTTATGTCCACTAGCCGCTAACAGATCTCACTATGATAAAAAACAGAGTTACAGAAGTTGTTTCTCGTTTTTGTCTCACCCCCACTGTTTCTCTCTACCTCCAAAACCCTAATTACATCTTTATATACCTAAAGAAATAGGGCTACGAAAACAGGGTGAATATACCAAAATACCCTAAACAATAAAATTAGACTCCATAACTTAACAATCTCCCACTTGGAGACTAATCACATCATCTCTCCATCTGCAGCGGCATCATGCACATATCTCATCCAAGAAGTCCAACTGAAGTTGCGCACAACTTCAGCTTCTCACTAGTCACAGCTTTCGTCAACATGTCAGCTGGATTTCGACTCCCTGATATCTTCTCAAGTGCCAACACACCATCTTCTAAAATGGATCTGATAAATGATAGCGTACCTGTATGTGCTTTTGTCTTGCCATGATAAACTGGGTTCTTTGCCAAAAGGATGGTACTCTGGCTGTCACAATGCAATATACTCCCATCGTAGTTTTGGCCTAATTCTCGTAGAAAATGCTGTAACCACATCATCTCCTTCGCGGCTTCTGTCACTGCAATGTACTCTGCTTCACAACTAAAAAGAGCAACTACATCTTGAAGCCTCAAGAACCAACTGATTGCAGTACCACCAAGAGTGTAAACATACCCAGTTCTGCTTTTACTGCTATCAATATCACCACCATTATCAACATCAACATATCCATCCAAACTAGAATATGACTTCTGAAAACATAAAGCAAACCCTGAGCTTCCCTTCAAGTATCGCAAGATCCACTTTACGGCTTCCCAATGTTGTTTTCCTGGATTACTCATATACATGTTGACAACTCCCACTGCATGTGCAATATCTGGCCGTGTACAAACCATCACATACATAAGACTACCAATGGCAGAGGCATATGGAACTCTGGTCATGTAGCTCCTCTCTTCCTCGGTCGACGGTGATTGATCTTTAGATAGTTTGAAGTGACTAACCAAAGGTGTAGTAACTGGTTTTACATTCTGCATATTGAACCTGCTAAGAACTTTATTCACAGTCTTCTTGAGAAAGTTTGAGAACACCTCTATCCCTGAATATTCTCATTCCAAGAATTTGTTTTGCAGCACCCAAATCCTTCATAGCAAATTCTTTAGATAACTCCCTCTTCAGCCTGTCAATCTCAGTCAAGCTTGCTCCAGCAATTAACATATCATCAACATAAAGGAGCAGTATAATGTAGGAAGTATCAAACCTTTTAATGTAGCAGCAGTGATCGGCTTCACATCTCACGAAGTTCTTACTGTTCATGAAGCTGTCAAATCTCTTGTACCACTGTCTTGGAGCCTGTTTCAAACCGTACAACCAAACTCAAAACAATTCTGATCGTCGTCAGCTTCACCACTGGTGAGAAAATTTTAGTGTAGTCAATGCCTTCTTTCTGTTGAAAACCTTTGACAACTAATCTAGCTTTAAATCTCTTGCTTCCATCAGGTTCTTCTTTAATCCGGTAAACCCACTTGTTATGCAGTGCTTTTTTTTCCTTCAGCAACTTAGTCAATTTCCAGGTTTCATTTGACTTCAGTACTTGTTATGCAGTGCTTTCTTTTCCTTCGGCAACTTAGTCAATTTCCAGGTTTCATTTGACTTCAGTGAGTCCATTTCATCTTTCATGGCTGCCTCCCACTCAGTAAAATCATCTGACTGTTTGGCTTCCTCATAACATCCTGGTTCACCCTGTCAGTAAGCAAAATATAATTTAGAGACGGGGACCATCTATGAGTTGGTTTGCTAGTTCTAGATAATCGTCTTGGTTCTATAATCGGCGTTTGCATATTTTCTTCTAGAGCCGTATTCTCATCAATTTTTTCTTCAATAATACTTTGATCTTCTTTTCTAGTCGGAGTATCTTCTCCTGAAAAATCTCTGAAGTTGACCACAGTAGACTCTTTCAATACTGAACTCCCACTGTTTGAAGTGTTACCAACTGCATCTTTGTAGAGAACCTTCTCGTTGAAGATGACATTTCTATTGCGTATGATCTTCCGATTTTGATTATCCCAGAAACGATAACCAATCTCGGAGTCACCATAGCCAATGAAAAAACACTTCTTAGATTTCGGATCAAGTTTGCTTCTATTAGAATCATCAACATGAATATAAGATAAACAGCCAAATACTTTCATGAAAGAAAAATCTACCTTTTTCCCGCTCCAAGCTCCTTCTGGAAGTTTAAAATTCAAAGGTACGGAGGGTCCTCTATTGATCAAGAATGTTGTTGTACTAACTGCATCTGCCCAAAAATATTTAGGTAATCCGGCATGCAATCTCATGCTCCTTGCACGCTCATTCAACGTTCTGTTCATCCTCTCAGCTACTCCATTTTCTTGAGGCGTTCGAGGAATGGTCTTCACCATCTTGATTCCATTTACAGCACAATATTCTTTAAAATCTGCATTTATATACTCACCTCTATTGTCAGATCTTAGACATTTCACCTTTAGATTCGTTTCATTTTCGACCAGGGCCTTCCATTTCTTGAACACACTGAAAACATCAGATTTATTCTTCAAAAAATAGACCCATACCTTTCTTGTTGAATCATCTATGAAAGTCACATAATAGACTGATCCACCAAGAGAGGAAACGTCTGCGGGTCCCCACACGTCGGTGTGCACTAATTCAAGTCTCTTCTTCTTTGGCTCTTTTCCAACCTTTAGGAAACTGACACGCTTCTGCTTGCCAAGAATGCAGCTCTCACATAACTGATGCTCAACAGACTTTAACTCTGGAATCTGACCACCCTTGACAAGAATTTTCATTCCTTTCTCGCTCATATGGCCCAACCTGCAATGCCATAAATCTGTGTTGCTTTGACTGTCAACAATTGCAACTGTATCTCTGCATGTAGATGTCATGTATAGGGTTCCTGTTTTCTGACCTCGAGCAATGATCATTGCTCCTTAGTTACCTTCCAAACATGGGTCCCGAAATTGACGTGGTAACCCTCACTATCAAGCTGCCCCACTGATATCAAGTTTCGCATCAACCTCGGAACGTGTCTGACTTTACTGATACTCCAAACTGACCCGTTTGTTGTCTTTAATTTTATGTTCCCGATGCCAACAATATCCAGTGGCTCACCATCTGCAAGATAGATTTTCCCATGATTTCCAGCTACATAATTTTCAAGTAATTCTTTGTGTGCCGTGGTATGAAAAGATACTCCCGAGTCCAAAACCCATGAGTCTATTGGGCTATCGACTGAAAAAATCAACGCGTCTATGATTTCCTCAGTTGCTGCATTTGCTCCATCACTTTTGTCAATACTGTTCTTCTTCGGTGCTTTGCAGTCCCTTTTGATGTGACCTTGCTTGCCACAATTCCAGCACTCAAATTTTCTCCCAGATTTAGATTGACCCCTTCCATTTCTCGACTTTGATCTGCTTCTGGCCCGATTAGAATTCCTGTTACTATTTCGCCCTCTGTTTTCCACATGCAATGCTGAGCTCGTCGATGTTTCACCAGAATCAATTTTTCGAACTTCCTCGGCTAGAATTCGATCCCTCACATCAGTAAATACCAATTTTGAGCTTCCAATTGAATTACTGACTGCTGCTCTCATAGGCTGCCAACTATTTGGTAAAGATGCCAGTAAAATTAGGACACGTACCTCATCCCCAAAGTCGATCTCTACAGAATTCAACTGATTTACCACTGTATTAAATTCTTTCAGATGAGCTGCTACAGAAGTGCCTTCAGCCATTTTCAGATTGAACAATTTCTTCATCAGAAGCACCTTATTATTTGCAGATGGTTTCTCATACATATCAGATAACGCTTTCATTAATTCTGCGGTGGTCTTTTCTTTTGCAACGTTGTGAGCAACGCTTTTGGTTAGCGTCAATCGGATGACTCCCAAAACTTGTCCATCAAGAAGATTCCATTTAGCATCTTTTATTTTTTTCGGTTTCTCACTCAACGGGATATGAAGCTTCTTTCCATACAAGTAATCTTCATTTTGCATTCTCCAAAAAGCATAATCAGTCCCATGAAATTTACTAATACTGTATGTACTGTCTTCACCTGTTATTTTATCAATACCCAGCACAAAAGTTATTATCCAAACTGCAATTTTGCAACTTTACACCGTCTACGGTTCAACGGCTTGCGGGTCAACAACGGACGGAACCCTAATTGACGGTGCGGGCTTCAGATCGACGGTTGGCAGATCGGCGGACTTCTCTGTTCTTCACGTGCGACGGCAGGGCGTCGGCTTCTAGCGTTTGTCGGCTGGGGGTCGGCTTCTGTTCACGACGTGCGACGAACAACAGCGAACGACGGACGCGTGTTCTTCTTCTTTTGGCGGTGACAGACGAGCAGCGGCCTTCTTTCTTCGATTCAGATGGCGGAAACAAACGGCGACACACCACTGGAGAAGAAGACCCAAGAACGCGGCCAGCCCTTTGTTTCTTCTTCAAGGAGAACAAAAAACCAACATTTTCTTTCTTCTTGGAAACCACGCAGCAGCAGGGAAGATGAAAAGACACTATTTTTTTTTTATTCTTTTTCCCCAAAATTACAATTTTTTCTACAAAGATTGTAAACCTAACTTCATTCTATCCGAGTATGAAAACTCCAACTCCTTCAATACTTTCGACAAATCAATCCCTGATTATCGGAACCACTTCAACCTGAAACTCTGATACCAGTTGTTGGGATTAGAGTGTTGAGATTAGACGCTTTAATTTGATTTGTATCGAAACGATTGATAAAAAAAACACAAAATTGAAAACACACAGTTTATAGTGGTTCACTCTCAGTTTGAAAGCTACGTCCACTGGCCGCTAACAGATTTCACTATGATAAAAAACAAAGTTACAGAAATTGTTTCTCGTTTTTGTCTCACCCCCATTGTTTCTCTCTACCTCCAAAACTCTAATTACATCTTTATATACCTAAAGAAATAGGGTTACGAAAACAAGGTGAATATACCAAAATACCCTAAACAATAAAATTAGACTCCATAACTCAACATATGGGAAACCGCTTCAATTTTGTCATGAGATTGCAGCGGTTTGCGACAAACTACAACGGTTTGTCATGAGACAGTGGCAGTTAGATGAAGAACCACGACAGTTTTTCGTCAAATCGCCGCGATCTCATGATTTACAGTTTGACTAAAATCTTTGATAGCAAATTTGAGAGCTTAAATGAGTGCTTTTGGGCCCGAGAAGTGTGGGTCATTGAGTGTCCCCAATTACAATTCGTAGATCTCTAAGAGAGCTTCGATTTCATATCTTATAGAGCCGATTCTGACACTCGTACAAAGTTATGGTATTTTGAAGTTGAAGATGTCAATAATCTAATAAAATAATTCGATTTGTAAAAAATATATATAAAGACTTTGAGGTGATCATAAAACACTAAATAGAGATTTTGAAATAGTTATGAAACACTAAAATCAAAAAGAGAAATGAAGTGTGATTCTCAATTCTATAAGCAAAGAACCACTGTAGTTTTCTCACTAAATTGCAGCGATGTGATATAAAACCGGTGTTATGGCATTTTGTTAAAACTATAGAGCCATAGTAGCAGTTTCATGACAAACTGTTGCAGTGGGATTATAACAAGTTTAATAGTAAATGTGATAGTGACGATAGTGATATTAATTTTTTATAGTTTAATAGTTTATCTATTAGTAAAAAATAATAATAATAAATTTATTATTTTGTTATTTTCTCTTAAAAATAAAAAAAAAATTAAGAAGCTAAATTGATAATTACACTGCAACGTTCAAACGCCGTCGAAATTTTGAGCTCGGGAATCGAGCAGGTTGGTCGAAATTCTTCTAGAAGTTCGTTTGAATTCGGATGATTGGGTTTCAGAGTTTGCACGAAGGGGCCCAGGATGAGAAGAAGAGTGGCAGAAAGGAAAGCAATTTTCCGTCGTCCCAAACAGGGGCAAAGTGGCTATGGCAGCATAACGTAAGGAAGAAGACGTGTAGGGGCCGTGGATTCATCGGCAGCCATTTTCATCGAAAATACATCATTGAAGTTACAAGGAAGTTTCAATTTTTAATTAAAAAATTCCTTAGTCTGTTGTCTTTTTTCATAAAATGGGGGTCCCTATGGAAGGATTCAGCTAATTGTGAGGCGATCTTAGATTGAACAAGTTTCTGAAAATGGAGGGTAGTAGCAGTAATAGGAAGGGAAAGAGAATCCGCAACGAGGATGAGGAGGATGACTACAACCCTGCACTTGCTTCTATACAAGAAAGAATTCCATCTTTCTTCAGGTTTTTTTTTCTCGTCCTTCCGTTATATTTCTAAGAAGCCAGATAATTATGTTGTTGTTATTCAGTGTGATGGACGATGGTGGTAGCCCTGAAGAAGGATGAACCCAATGTTTGCTTGTTTGTGGAGCTTATTAAGCGCAAAATTGTGAGTTAGTGTTTTTTTTGTCAAGCTTATGTGCTATATTCAGTAATTTATCGATCACTCTCTTCTTAACCATGTTTTAGAGAAGTCTTGTTGAATGTTTTTGATGGGTTTCATTGCACTTGAACAATTTCTTGTTTTCTGTTTTGATGTGACGAATTGGAAATATGCATTTTGAATGACAGGCTTATGAACGGCCGCGCCATGGCAACTTGGAGCCTTTCCTTCGCAAAACTGTATGTCCTAATGTTCTTTTAGGCAAGCTTATGAAGGAATACATGTGTATTGGTCAGACTCATCTTAGCCAATTAGTAGAAAATTGTTGTCAAAATTCTTTTAGTGAGGAATATTGATGTTTTACAAATCATGTAAAGGGTAAAAAATTAAATAGTTTTTCAACTGTGTTGTAGAAAAACATTTTTTTCTAAATTGTTTATTTAGAAACACTTGTCTAAACTGTTTTAAATACAGTTTTTATTTTCTCAAATAGCTTCCTCTTTTGAATATAGTTTGTGGAAAATTTGTGTTTTGTCTTGCACTAATTTAAGCTATGCATTGCATGACAGTTTAATGATCTGCTGCCTATATTCCTAGATAAACTTGGAACCAACAACCGGGGCACTTTGGCTGGAGGGTATGTAGTTGTACCTCCTTTGGCATATGGTGCTACACTAGTTTTTTTTTTTTCATTGGAAATACAATTCTTCTAGATATATATCAAAATGAGTATCTAAAAATTAGTTGGTTTATCTTAATAAATGGAGTCAGAAGAATAGGAGTTTGAATAATGTACAATAGAATATATTTTTAACCGAGATAGAGATAAATACTTAACATGAAAGAAGTTAATTTCTTTTTGTAAGTAAAAAGAATTGTGTTAAAATGTTCATATAAGATTGTCATCTATAGAACTTAACTGTGATTTTCTATGTGAAACAGGTCATCACCACCTAGAATGCTGGGATTAGGTGGACAAAAAATGCAACTTCGTTTTGAAATGAAAATGCCAACTTTTCTGTTTTCCGGAGACAATGTTAAGGGAGAGGGAGGGTCAAAGATTTCGTGTTGTCTTGAGAGACCTGAGCAATGGCAGTGTTGTCCAAACAAGTGCAGTTGCAGTTGCAACACTGGATGTTGTGGTGCTTGAAGGTCATTTTGACGAGGAAATTAGCGATGGTTGGACTCATGAGTTTTTCAAAGGTTATCAAGTGAAAGAACGAGAGGGAAAACCCCCAATCCTAGTTGGAAATGTACAAGTGACGCTTAAAGGTGGAGTGGGAACTCTAGGAGATCTCTCAATATTGATTGGCTGTTGGGGGAGGATCCTGTACATAGCGTGGCTGTAGTTGGATGGATAAAGATTAAAGCTGCTTTCAAATGGGGAGGAATAATGGTTAGGAACAGAGCTGCAAAGAAGAGGGCTAAGCTCGCTGAGTTGGACTGAACAAAATGGGTCAGTAAACTGCTTAGATTATTTCCCAAATTTCTTCACTTCTTATTTATTTACAATTTTTTATTAAAAAAATTTGTATTAAAAGCGAAGAGTTACCCAAAATCTTATTTCTTATTTCTTATTTGTATTAATTTGTATTATTTCTTATTTCTTTACAAGAAATATTTAGTGAAAAAAATCTTTTCCGTTGAAAAGAATCATATTAAAAAATACATCTCTTAAAATATCTAAAACTATAACTTTATCTACCAATAAAAAATTAAACTATATCTTATAAATTATTATTCAAAATCTTGTTCACCAAAATAATTTCATTTTAACGGAACCAAGAAATCAAACTAGGAATTAGAAAATCTGGAGTTTTGCAAGGTTTAAAAAGACAGATGAAGAATCTTATTATGTGAAAACCTGGAAAATTAGAAAATTGAACATTTTGTTCAATCAACAAGAAAAAAATGTAAGAAAATAACACCGTTCTGTACACGAAACTAATAACGTGTGATCCTAAACATGCTCAGAAATTAAACTAATAACGTGCAATTTGCATAGGCATGATATATATATATATAAAACAACATAGTAAAAATGTAAACAACAATTAAAATAAACGACTCGGCTAATGGTGTAGGGCATCCACTGGCCAACGACTTTACTTAATTTCTTACCTTGAATCTTTAATGAGCAATAACATTTAGTCGTTATTCTTCTTCTCTTTTTCTTTGTACCTTTACAATTTAATAACGTTTAATTATTAATTTAATCACTTAATCAACTTATTAAATCTCGTCGTCTTTTTCTATCTTTAATTCTTAAACGTCGCTTAATAAAGTTTTCTAAACAAAACTGTTTCATTAATTACAACTTTGCTTAATCAATTAATCTCGATTGATAACGTCTAGAACAAAGTTTAATACGTAGTGAATACCAACATAATTCTTTATAGACCCATAATTACCATCATAATTTCATCCATGAATTATTGGCTCATAATTCAACGCTCGACGACAATATCCAAATCGAGTCATTAATATACATTAATCCAATTTTCATAATATATTAATCCGATTAGTGAACCGAATTCAAAACAACAGATTATCACAGTACATCCAACGTACATGGTTTATCCTTTATATCTCATCCAGACAATAACTAATAGCCTATAAACACCAACAGGTTATTCATCCAATACACTCATTTAGAAAAGTCCACAGAAGCATTAGCTTATCATCCATTCAACAAGGTTAAAACCAATATATTCCTGCTTCCTAAGCTATGGCTAAACAGATTATTATATCCAATAAATTCATTCAGTCCAACAGAGGTAGCTATAAACATGTTTCATGGAGCAATAAAGGCAGTAACTAAACTATTATCAATAGAGTATTGACTTCCCAGAACATATATACAACGATTTCACAGTTGCAGAATCAAACTGAAACTTAACACTACCAACAAGAATAGTCATCCAACATGCTGACCCAAAACATCAGTTTAACACTTCCTTTTTATCTCCTATCTAGATACTTTTCATAGACAAATAAACTCACAGCTAATAGCTCATACAACTAACAAAGCACACAAACCCATAACCCAAAACATTAATCTAACTTAACAACTTATTTCCTAGCAGCATAACTCAAATCTAACATATTTATGCCTTCAAAATTAACCAACTCTTCAATTTGTACTATTGGTTCAATTCCAAGAAACAGAAAGCATCTGTCCAACATTTACATCAATTCAAGTTTATTATTAGAGAGAAATTACAAAAATCTTTATGCTTATCATCCAACAACAGAGTTCCATTCGACACCATTTTTCCAGCATAACCAACAGAGAATTGAATCCAACTACAGAGCAGTAACATCCAACCAAATAAAACATTCCACATAATATAACTCTTTCATAAAAAAATGTTTAATAGATAGAGAACATATCCAAACATACCTCAACAATATTCACAGTCAACGTAAACTTAATAGCTCATTCCATTTAACCATAATCCAACAGATTATTCCATCCAGTATACTCGTCCAGAAATCCAAAACAACATACTATCCCCTTTTCATCCAACCCGATACAAGAGACCATTCCAAGTTGCCAAAGTTATACATAATCTTAAAACAAGAATTAAAGCTCAAAACAGACTCCAATTGACTAAATTCCAGAGAAGGAAAACTCACCATCGGGACAGTGCAGACCCAAGTCCTGCATCCTCTCTCGGCTCATCAGGAAAATTCACAGAATACATCTCCTCTCCTTCTGTCATTTTATCCTTCATTTACCCGACACCCTTTTCAATTTTTCTGCAGCTCAGTTATGGCTTCAACAGTCCCTTGAAGATGGATGTCTCCCTCTTAAATTCTTCAACCAACCCCAGTAAATGTGCTCCCCATCGTGCGTGTCGGCAGGACAACCCAGCTGGAAAGGAGAGCTACATGCAGACCGAGTTGCAGCTGGACCATAGGCCTTCGGCCGGTCCAGCTTGAACCGCCAACTGTTGGTTTTTAGGTTCCTTTGCACGGCGAAATTACCGATGTTCACAACAACGGTAACATGCGTAACCTATGTATCATGAAAAACAATTTCAACATGAACATAAAACGCATTGTTGTTATAATATATTAATAATAATATATATTTAAAATCTCTATTTAGATCTAAGCTAAAAGATGAAGAATATTACCTTTGTAGCTTACTTCACACGGATACAAAATCAACTTTCGATCTTCTCCGCCAATCCTCCTCACCTCGAATAAGCATGTGTGGGCGTGATGAACGAAATAAGATCACACTCAATTTATGATAGATTGTATTCTCAACACATGAGACGATCTATTTGGATTTAAAAAATATTTTTCTAAAGCCAACACGGAAGACACAAATTTTGCTCTCAAAATGGATTCTTTAATCTCAAAGATTTCAACAACCTTTGCTAATGAGTTTGGGCCTCTATTTATAATGGTATTGCTCCATAATGGCCATTATGGCATTTAGAGAAAAACACTACAAATTCATCATTAAAGTTATAATTGATTTCATACATTTATAAAAATGTTATGGAAATCAAAAGTCTTGTCACCATAGTTCAACACTTGGCACATTTAAGTTATAACACATTTATAACAAAAATGTTATGAAAAAACAAAAGGTCATGTCACCATCGCTCAACACTTAGTACTATGACGTTAACTCAAATTTGACATTAATTCAAATTTGACAAAATCTATTTTAAAAATTACTTTTAAAAGTAACTTTATATTTGTTAATTAATTGAATAATCAATAATTCAATTATTTCATTTAATGAAATATAACAAATATATTAACTTTGACAACTTTTGTCATTTTGTCTTAATTAATTGAATAATCAATAATTCAATTATTTCATCCAATGAAAAAATAATAATAAACTTATTATTGAGTGTATTAAATAATTAATTATTTAATCTCATTTGTTCATTTTTTTATTATTCGAATAATGATAGAATGTGACGAAGGGACCGATGGACCTATAGTTTTAAGCTCCAATAATATTTCGTTAATCAATATAAACTCTTTATATTAATTAACATAATTATTAACTTTAAAGTAATTTTACTAAATACTTAGAGTTGCACTATCAAAACTATAGAGTATATTTACTTAAAGTAATGTTCATTGATATAGTCATTACATATGTATTAACCCTCCATTTAGATTCGCAATATAGCTAGGTTTATATTCCGTTAACCTCTCATATTGTTTCTTTATCCTTGACTATCATTAGTTCTTAATTGAATAATTAATTCATAACAATTATGAATTGCGCGCTAATTATTCGATCCTTAACTAACAAACAAGGAAATCTATAGAAATAGATTTCGTTGTATCGACATTAACATTCCCAGCTATTCATTTTAATTTACTCCTAATACACAAGGTATATGAATTGTAACTTGTACAAAACTTTACTGAGTAAATCAAAGAATGAATTAAAATAAAATAGGAGTTTATTAAATATAACGAATTAAGATCATGCATATATGACCATCATTATGATAAAATTAATTGTTCTATATTTAACAGAAATTATCAGAACAATATAATTTTATCTGGTCTAGTCCTATATAATCATATTATATAAAACATATTTATCTTATGTCACTACATATTTAGTCGGGATATGACTATACATTCTTAATGAGATAGACTATGTTTATGACTATGAACTATTTGAAGATTCCATACTTCAAATATAAGTCATGGACATATTCTGGTTATTACTCTTTATATTTTATCTCACATATATACAATATATATGTTAATATAAAGTTAGCATAAATAACCAAGGAATTTTCTATGAATTTTATAAAACATAATCTAAAATGTTAACATAATATTAATCAATATAAATTTATTCATATATTATAAAATTGTTCTATTACATTTGCTTACTGGGCACATTACTCCCAACACCAACCAGCAGCCCGAGGCTCCCCTGCCGATCCCAGCCCTTGAAATCACACCCTGCCAACTTCCGATCAATAGAAAACGGAGGAGGAAGAAATCGACCAACATACCACAATCGTTGTCGGAAAACCACACTGCGGGAGAGTCCTGATTCGCGAGCCCTATCCGCGAACCGCGTCGCCGTTCCTCATCGCCTGCAACCGCCGTCCTCATGTCGCACATGCCGGAGCCCATCTCACGTTGTTCTTTGTCGTCTTCCTCTGCCCGATCTCCTTCCTCGGTCCTGCGTCTCGCTCTTCGTCTCTCTCTCGGTCTTAGCCTCTCTCCCTCTTCTGTTTCGCTAAATGGCCAAAGGCCACTTAAATTTCCCTTCCCCTTTTCTTTGTTTTCCAGCCTGCACTTTACATAAACCAACCAAAGTGAACAATTCGACTGAACCGGTTCGTTCCTTCAACCTCCATTAATTTCTAATTCCATAATTAATCATCACTTATTCTCTAATTAATCCCTCTCTTAATCCTTAATTCAAAAAATCCAATAAATCTCCTCTTATTCTTCAATAATTAACTAAAAATTGAACCACTTAATCACTTCCAGATAGAGCCAAACCAAACTGGTTAAATCTCTAAATTTCCCTTTTAATTTCCTTGTTAGTAATTTAATTAAATTATTCTCAACCCAATTCTAATTCCCAATTTATTCAAAATATCACTCGATAATAACGATTGTCGATTACATCTTTGGAAATACCCTGATAATTATCCAATTAATCCAATATCCCCAAATTTCTTTCTAATTATTCTTATTAAATTCCAATATAAAAAGTCGGAGTATCACAATAATTGCAAGTTATACCAATGATCCCTGGTTTTCTGATCTGATCAGCCGCATACTTCTATCAACAGAAGTAACATATGGTTTTACTTACACAGACAGCATTATTCGTTTCCAAGGGAAATTGGTTATTGGCTCCTCGGGTCAGATACGCACCAAGCTCATAGACACTATCCATCCTTCCCATGCAGGAGGCCACTCAGGGATACAGGCAACGCTACACAGAGCAAAACAAATTTTTTGGTGGCCTGGTATGTCAAAAGAAATACGCAGGACAATCCTTCAATGTGACACTTGCCAACGCTGTAAACATGAAAATGTTTCTTTTCCAGGGCTATTACAACCTCTTCCAATTCCAGATAAAGCTTGGACTCATATATCAATGGACTTTATAAAACGTCTCCCTATGTCTGATAAGGCTAATTGCATTCTTGTGGTTGTGGATTGATTTACAAAATATGCTCATTTTCTAGCTTTAGCTCATCTTTTCACAGTTATGCAGGTGGAAACACTGTTTTTGGATAACATTTACAAACTCCATGGTCTACCCCAACATATTGTGTCTAATGGGGATAAAGTATTCACTTCCCAATTTTGGCGCTCTCTTTTCTGCACTTGGAACACAGTTGAATCTGTCCTTAGCCTACCACCTTGAGTCGGATGGCCAACCGGAGTGTGTCAACCAATGTGTCGAAATGCATATACGATGTATAACTCACTCATCCAGCTCAATGGCGCAAGTGGCTATCATTGGTCGAATGGTGGTACAACACTACATATCACACTGCTATCAAGATGTCTCCCTTCGAAGCCCTTTATGTAGCTACTCCTCCTCAGCTAGCTCTCGGCCCCTATCAACACATAGATAATGCAGCTGCTGATACCTTGCTAATGGATAGATGTCACATGGACAGGCAGCTCGTCCTCCCTCCTTGTAGGTTGATTTAAGTCATGTAGGCTTGCAAGGCTAAACCTACCTCGAAGACAAGACGGCAATTTTGTCTCCACGAAAATTTATTTAGAGAGAAACTCAATTTGTTACGATGATAAGTTGACATTTCTGTCACCATCAGTGGTTCTACTTTTGCGTAACAACCAATGATATCATTACACGACAACTATAACAATGCCTAAAAGAGATATTTTTAGTTTCCCTACCCAACTTATCTTCAATTTATTTGCATCAAATATCAATAGTCATAGCAAGAATAGATCCAGTGGGGACACTTTCGTTTTATAATTTACTACGTTTTTTTTAATTAATTAGTGGAATAATTATGATTAATCATCTTCTTCAAGATAGATTACCATCAATAATATTAATTAAAAAATAATAGATAATTACTGTACAAAAAATGATCTGAAATTTATATTTAAATTTGCTTAAAACAATTAGTAAGATCTACTATCTAATTAGAATTAGATACAAGTTAGCATGGTTTTTTTTTTTAATTTTAAAATTAAAATTAAAAAATATATAAAATATTATAATATCGATTTGTTTTTGTTTCAATAAAAGAAGATAATATTTGCGGTCACGTGTTTATCAGAAATTAAAATTAAGTATTTGCGGACACTAATATTTTTGTGATCACCAACATTTCTGCAGATATACCTAATGCGCGACCACGTGTCCATATGAAATTAAAACTAAGTGTCCGCGAACACTAACATTTCTGCAGATACGCCTTATACGTGGACACTCATTCTTCCGAAACTAAGTATCCAAAGATCGATCATGTGCGCGACAACATGTCCATTCGAAATTAAAACTAAGTATCTGCATGCAGAAACCAACACTTCTACGGTTATTAACCTTTCACGGATACACCTCATAGTTAGTCATCCATCCTTCCTAAACTAAGTATCCACAAACTCATCAAGTGCATTGCCACGTGTCCTTCAAAAAATCAAGTATTTGCGAACACCAACACATTCGCAGATACACCTCATTCTGCGGATATCAAACTTTTATAATCCAAAAACATTCCTGACAACAGTCAATTCATTCAACTCCAAATCACTCGAAATTCATCACTAATTCAACACAAACAAACACTTTGATTTTTGCTAGTTTTTAACTATTGGATGTGTTGGGAGTAATATGCCCAACAAGCAAATGTAATAGAATAATTTTATAATATATGAATAAATTTATATTGATTAATATTTTTAGGATCGATATACGCCTATAGAGGGGGGTGAATATAGCGTTTTAACTTTTTGTGCGATATTTTAATCTCTAATTACCCTAAGTGATTTAATGCATATAATTAAAATATCGATAACAAATATATGCAATAATATAAAGAGTAAGAGTTAGAGAAATGCACACAATATTTGTTTACGCGGTTCGGCAAACTAGCCTACATCCGCGCTCCAAGTTGCACTTGGAGATACACTAAATAATTGGCTTGCGGGTGCCAATAAAACCGTTTACAAATTGACTATTAGACAGGGCGTCACCCTTGACTAATTCTTAGGTCGTCAACCTTAGACTCTTACGAGTCGTCACCCTAAATTGACTATTGCGGGGCGTCACCCAAGTGTGATGAATTCTAAGGGAATCACCCTTTACAATCAAGTACAATACTAAACTCGGAAACTTAAGCTTAAATCTAGCTAATCCGAATTCTCCCAAAATATGACTCACAAGTTCGGAATAGGGAGAATTGGATTTACAACACAATTAAAAGCTCACAATGAGTAGTATTCGAGTATTGATTTTGCCAGGGCTTCGCCAGAATATTCGATTCGTTCCTTGTGGAGAGCATAGAGTGATCCTCTATTTACACACTGCCACTGCGGCTTCCGGACGACCTCAGCGTCCGCACCTATCTTCCGCACGATCGTTGCAAAAATGCCCGTTGATAATATAGCCGTTGGACAGAAAATTCTGCACTTGCGGACGCCAATTCCATCGTCCGCTTCGTCCACACAACTCGTCCGCACAAATCCAGAACTGGACAGATTCAAAGCGGACGCCAATATTCTCGTCCGCACTGACTGGGTCTATCGTCCGCGACTTCACAGATTTGAGGTGGACGCCAAACCATCGTCCTCTTCTTCTTTTCCGTCCGCACACCTGAAGATCTGCGGACGCCATTTCACGTCCGCCTCGTCCGCGACCATCATCCGCTTCTCACTGAATTGGACAGAGGCAAATCGGACGCCTACGCCTCGCGTCCGCCTCATCCGCATCGTCCTCAACTGCATAGCCTACTTCATACTTTCACAAAATGTTTCCTCTAAGTCATACGAACATTCCATTCTCTTGTATAGACTTAGAGAAACACATTAAACATTCCCAATACCCTTAATCAAGGGTATTCTCAATTTAATCGATAAATATGATATATAAGAATTCAATGTATAAACAACTTTTGCACTTTATTAAATTTCACATC
>CM039474.1:1455702-1475709 GCA_022433065.1 Begonia loranthoides
GGGGGGGGGGGGAATTGGGAAACAAGTTTTGAGCTCATAACTCAAAAATAAGCAAACGTTTTTTAAATATATGATTTGTGGTCCCATTGAGTACGAATTGCACGAAATATCTACATTTATCCATCAATTGAAGAAGGAAAAGAACCAAAAATTGTTGAAATACAGTCAAATCCAGAAAGAATAAGAGCAGGTATATAGACTACTCCGTTTCTAAAGAGATTAATCTGATTGTTGAGTAGATCCAACTCCATTTAGAACCGAAAGAACCAACAAAATGTAACAAGTACGGCCTTATCTACAATTGACGACTGAGAAGAAAAAAGAATAATTATTTAGAGCCTTGTCTATAATTGATGACTGATAAGAAAAAAAATGTAATTGTTAAGTATCTTAATTGTATTTTTAACATCAGCAAGTTTAAATAATACATATGACCTTCACCTTCGTGATTCTTTCTGGAAGGCTTTCAATAGATAGTTGAGAAGCACGAACCTCCTTGACCTTCAAGTAATTATACATGACGACACCACATAATGCTGCATTCAAAGAGAGGAATGGTAAAGGAAGGTACTTTTAAAAAAACACTTGATGGATAACTTCTACTTTCTTATAAAACAAAAACAAATACAAAAAATTCACTTTTTGATAGAGACAAACTTACCAATTGCATAACCAATTATATTGAGCCCTGTTATAGTAGACTCTGGAAATATAACTGTTGAAAGGGCTATGAGTATCCAGTCTTTTAGAACACCAGCCACTCGAATAGTAACTGCCCCAGTTCTTCCAATCACTAAGAAAATGGAGAAGTTCAAGGCCAACGCACAAAGGGCATTGGAGAAAAAAATCCAGAAGTTGAATTGAATCTGCGTAAATTCCATCGCGGGCTTCTCCAGTAAATACCAAGGAACAAACAGAAACACAAAACTGCACGTAACAAAGCCAAAGTGAGCAGCTCCACAAAACTAACAACAAAACAGAAATTAGTCTACGTTAGATGAATGCAAATTTCTTCAAAATTACTACACTTTTCTTATTCACAAAAAAATACAGAAATACAGTACATAAACACAAGGCTTTATTATCTATTCATCGTTGTTTTTTTATATTATTTGTGTAATACTTTTATCAAGACCTGCACGGTGCAATATAATATAAGCTGGTGATAGGGTTTAGAGTCAAGCCCTTTTTCTGTAATAGAACTTGTGTCAAGACCAGCCTTAGAGCTTCTGCAAAAATTCCCGTGACCTGGTAAACTGTACCAACTACATTAAAATGAATCTCCCCATAGGATGAAACCACTACTCCAACACTGACCAGCACCATGTTCAAGAACACATCACACCTTGGCTTGTCAGTACCACACATAACAGCCATTATAAACGTTGCTACAGGCACTGAAATATCCACATTTAGATTCAGATGTAAGTAGGCATCATTAAAGAGCATAATCATTCATGAATAATAAGAACGAATGCAATTTTATTTTCACATACTTAGAGCTTTGAGCATTTGGATGAAAGCCACAGAAATGTGCAAGTAAGCCGTGTTACCAAACCTGTTATGAGGAGGTGAAAAGGAAATCAAGAGAGATCTCTATAAAACACTGAGCCCATAAATAAAGTAGAGTAAGAGTTAGTATTGACTATATGAAGAAAAATCAAGAGAGACCCATTAAAAACTTGCAATCCATAATAAAGTTGAATAAGAATTTTTATTAACTATTTAAATATTCTAGCACGAACAACCAATTTCGTGAAGGCCACACCACACGGTGGGCACTGCTTCTTAACAAAAAATTTCGCTAAAAAATTTCCCAACAGCTCATGCTATGAAATTTCTACAATAAAATGCCTTACGTACCAAAGAAAATGATCTGCATCTACAGAAGAATACAATATACTATTTCAAGCCTATAATGCAACATTTCCAGCCTCAATTATCTAACAGTAAATAATAATCACATACAGCTTTGGTATCTGAGACAACCAATGCAAAGGAATCAACACCAGCCATACAAAAACACTATACGTATTCATTTAGTTGCATATGTATCTCATCAAAATCTCAATGGGATTTCATCAGGTAACTGAGTCATAAATGACACGTTTGACCACAAACAATCACGAATTTGGAAAACAGAATTTTGAATTAAAATTGTTTGACCACAAACAATCTAAAACCTTTTATAATCCAAAAAACGATAAAGGCCAATTTTATTACAAGTACAAGCCAGTCAAACTGGTTTAATCCCAGTAGCCTACATCTTTAACAACAGAAACAAAAATCATCCAATGCTTATCCATGACTCCTCACTGTAAGAAAATGTACTTTATGTAAAGTAAAAATCAAATTTCATTTTAGTATCTTACCAAAGACTTGATGCAAAAAATGCACTTATTGGTATCACACATGTTGCATATCTGCCAGAATAAGTGAGAAGATCACTTTAGTAGCAAAACACAGAAAAATGTTCCACAATGAAGGTTTACTCATTTTACTATTCCATTTTTTAAGCCACTTACATTTCAAGAGTCATTTTGACTGGAGATACAACCTGCATTTCAGAAATTGAATCTTAATATACAAAGCGAAAGGTAAATAACAAAGGAGGAACAGAGCTCAGTCTACCAATATATGTACCAAGGATAGGTATGATTATTGAACTGTGATAGGCAGAACTGATTCTCTGTTTTCATTTTTTACAGGCAACTACACTCCAAAATATTGACAGTGCGCCAAGCACAATACATAATTAAATTTAGAAAAATTCAATCAAGTTTAAACTTATCTGAACACAAGACAAAGAAGTTCCAAAGAAAATTATTTCCATTCTGAAATCAACATTGGATCAAAACAAGTGTAAGCAATGACAATAAAACAACAACCATATAATATTCATGTTATCATGAGCACAGAAGGAATGTGTTAAGAACTGAGTAGAATAAACAATAATCCAGAAAGAACACTCACAGAAAATACCAAAATGCATTCAACTATCTCAAGGAAAAACACATAACTCACGGACACAACAGGGAGGTTCGATTCTCCCCTACTTCCTACCACATATTCCCCACCATTTCCTTCCCTTCTGTCTACATTATTATTTCTCCCCTACCCACAGACCCCCTTGCCACATAGGCTAAGAAACCTTCTAACAAACTCCCTTCCCACAATCCATTAGATTCTCCTTGCCAGACCCCTCCTTCCCACTAACTTTTGACCTCCTAAAATAACAGTATCATATTGGAGGTCTATCATAATGACGCTTTAGAAGAGTGACAGGCAGAATATTCAGATCATTACAAAAGACAAAAATGGCAGCCAATCGTGCTGAATTTCATAAAATTCTTTATACTTTTGCTCTTTGCCTTCTAGAAAATGAAAATTTTGACAGAATCTATTTATAAAGGTATAAAGCCTGATAGTTTGCCATTAAGGTCATGTGGTAGTTGATCTCAGTATGAAGCCATACCTTGAAAACACGAATCAGAAGAAATGAAACAGCTCCAGAAAATCCCATATGAATCATTGTAAGTGTAATAGGAAGAGGAAAATTGAAGTAATTAGGAGAGAGCACCCACTGAAACATAAAATAAAACAAGGAAAACTGGTAAGAAAGAGAGGATTAGATCTTTAATTTTCAGCTTGATGAATAGAGTACTAATACATCATCTTTTTAAGAATTGCTACGGCATTGTACATTAATGTTAACAAGTGAAACACAAACAGAGTACATCATAATACAGTAGGGGAGCAAAACCTTGTTGTACAATATTACTCCAGATGACAGCAATATGTAGACCAACAGATACAAATAAGTCAGCACAAGAGGTTTGCTAATCATTTTCGCCAGCTTAGTTTTCACAGAGTGAAAGTAAAGTGAAAATTTCAGTCCTTTAAAAAAAATCTATTTGATTGTTGACCTCAACACACAAACATGATAATTCCAGCGGAACTTTCCAGTTACTGTAAGAACCAAGAGGACCTATCAATTTCTGAGTTGACGATGAGAACTGGATTAATAGTTGCCAGTCCCATTGTGCTTCAGAAACTCAACCTGAAAAAGGAAGGGAAAAAAAATTAATACTCTTGTATCTATAATCATCCATGCAGACTAGCATAAACATCGTATGAGCAAGAAGTTTGAATCAGATACAAAGATTTCAAATATGATAGGATCTATCGAACAAGAAGCATGAAAAAGCAATCCGTGCAAAACTGAAAATCATAAGCCAGGTCTGATATGGCTTGTACTTTTAAATAAAAAAGTTTTTCTGTTAGAGAAAAATGGTTCGTTAGTTAGGCCTTACTTTGACATCTTATATTTCACATGCGCCAATCTGAAAGAGGTAGAATCAATAACAAAATAAGTCAATTCAATCTAGATAAAGCGACAAGAAAAAATGGAGCTAATTAAGGAGCTCGATATGATCGGTAACGCCAGGGCTATTTAATTAAAACCATAGCTGAAAACGAATTTACAGGCAAATTAGTCGAATCGGAAAAAGAAAATGTGAACATAAGTGAATCTCAAAGAACGCCAACGTTCACTCATTCACAAACAGGCAAAACGAAAAATCAAATAATAGAAGATGTAAATAAACAAAGAGTAACAAATCTAAGCATACGAGCTAGAATGCGGAGCTGCAAACGAATTAGTTCATAGATGTGGAAGTGTGAGATGTGAAAAACCTCAAAAAAGAGAAGTCAGGTCACCAAAATCGACGAAAAGAACGAAGAAGAAGAGCAAAATCTCGCAGTGGTTTAACACATTGCGGACATGCGTTTCAGTAGAACTACAACAATGCAAAGGATGAAGTATTGAGGAATCATTCCAACGAAATGAAGAACGAAGCTGAACTATAAGGTTTCATCTTCTCCTTCCCCCTTCAGCCACACCACAGCGCTCGTTTCTTCAGCCTCCGTTCCGTACTTGGGGGACACCGATGGCAGAAAGGAGAGCAGCTAGTTTCGTACAAATAAATGATTAACGAGATTAATTAATAATATATGAAACAATTATATGTAATTTTATAATTATAATAAAATAATGAAAAATTAACAAACGAACAGTTGTATCAAGCCCATTTAACAACGACAACTTACTTACTAAACAATAAAAAATAAATAATATAAATATTATTGTTATACGATGAAAAAGAATATTTTTGTAAACCATAATACAAAACATATTTTCTGTAATTTTAATTTTCCTTCACTTTTATGCTAAAATCGTAATAATTAAAGTAATCTTACAGCGAAGATGATTCTGGAAAGCTTCAACACGGTCTTTTCATTGTCAAAAATAATTTCCACAATTTCAATTTTCAAAAATATTGTTGAACGTCGGCATGACACACCCCTTCTTTCGATTTCACTTGTCTAGTTCTCATCACCATCTTTTCTTTTCTCTTTCTGGTCCGTCGTCATCGTGTTCTCATCACCAATGCTTCATTTTTTTGCAGAGGAAAGTAATCTTTACGCAGCGAAAAATAATCATTCTGAGTGCAGAAAAGTAGTCTTTTTTAAATCTGTTTAGTGAAAAGACAACGTTCTGCTATGGAAAGACAATATTTCGCAACAGAACGGTAATATTTTTTATAATTTAATATTTAAATTATTAACAAAAATTGTTAAGTGGTCGGATTGTTTTATTAATTTCCTTAAAATAATGATAGTAGACCACGATGAAGAGATAAAATAATAAATAGCTTCCATTAATAAACGAAAATCAATCACGTGTAAGTCATTTTGATATAAAATTAGAATATGCATTTGTACCAGGGTAGTTTTTATCTCTTTAATTTTATATTAAATTTAAAGTAGACGGTAGTTTAGGTGATTAACGTTGGAATTCATTTATATATTGTATCTTAAACTATATTTTCAAATAAATGAAACCTCCGTCTTTATGTTATCAGTAATTTAAATTTTATCGTCAATTTATCTGTTTGTTTAAATGCAACACGTGTTTCATTGAATTAGGTGTTTTAACCTAATTTTTAACTTCTCCGATAATTTCTAACCTGATTTAAAACACTATCGATCTTTCGATACAGTTCGAAATTACAGAAGATGAAATTGACATATTTTGAAATAGGGTTAGAAATCATATGTGTGATTAGATATTGGTTAAAATATCTAATGAAATGGAACGTATGATAGAGACATGCAGATAAATTAACGGCAATATCTAAATTGTTAACGGTTAGACTTAGTTTATTTTAATGATGATTATTTTGTTGAAAATAATAAGTTGGTTATTATATTTTTTTGAAATTATTATTAATGTTTTTATCATATTATTTACATCGCATTTATTGGAATACCCTTAAAACAAGTATTTTTATGTGATAACATGTTTATTTAAGTTCATGCAGTGAATTTATATCGTTTTAGGACTTAGAAATTGTATTGACTGCTTTTTGGAGAGTTGTGGTCGAAGCTGCGAACGGGAGAGGCGAACAAAACTAGTTTTTGGTATTTCAGTCACATTGCGGTCGAGAATGAGGTCGAGTGACGCGTCCAAAAAGCTTTACAGATTGCTCCTTGTGTTTTCGAATGCACCGCGGTCGAGGTTGCGGTCAAGTAGGTCAACCGCAACAGTATCACAGATTGAATCTACCATTTTTTGCATTTTTGCGGTCACGGTGCGGTTGGAGATTCGGTTGACCAAAAACATCACAGAAGCTGGAAAACAATTACAAAGGGAGCGGTTGACCTCTGTACGGCTATTGTCGACTGCTCGCACTTAAACTTGCGCTCTGAAGTTGTTTTCAATAGATAGCGGTCGATCGCTAGCCAGATTCGGTCGACCGCTGCAGTGTACAATTGCCAGCCTCCCTCAATGGTCAGATTTCTAATGGCTATATTTTCCAACAGCTGTAAGTGGTCGACCAAAAGGATTAGGTCGACCGAAAATGGACAATTCTATATATACATATACTTCCATAGCTCACTCTACACAATCTGGAATTGAGGCGAAGCCCTACCAAAATTTATACTCGATTTCAAATACTTTATTGAGCTTGTAAAATCCTAATCTCTCCAACCCCAAACTTGAGATTTCAATTTGGCAGAGATTGGATTAGTTTTGTGCTTTAAATTTTTCAAACACATTTGTACTAAATTGTAAGGGTGACTCACTACAAATTTGTCAATTTAGGGTGACGCCCCGAAACAGTCAATGACTCGATTGAACGCCCGTAAGTTCAATTAAAAGGTGACTTCCTTGAATAGTCAAGTTAAACGGTGACACCCCGAAATAGTCAAAAGGAAAGAGTGACACTCTAAGAAAGAGTCAAGTTGTAAATTGTTTGGTTGGCACCCGTAAGCCAATCTAGTGAGTGATCTTCAAATGGACTCTTAGAGCGCAGACGTAGGCGGGATTTGACGAACAACGTAAACAAACCGGTGTCAAACTCTCTAACCCTCTCTTTACTTTATTGCATATATTTTGTGATTGCTTATTTAGTTATATGCATTAAATTACATAGGATTTGTAAAATTAATTATCGCACGAAAATATTAGAACTATTATATTAATGACAAGTCAATCACTACACAATTTTCGCTAACAACTTAAACGCTGAACTAAGGGAAATGAATAGAGCAAAAATCGCAATTATGTTTATTTTATTAAAAAAAACGTTGTCGTTCCGCTGCAGAACGTTATCTTTTTACTAAAAATATTTAAAATATTACTTTTCTTGTGCGAAATGATTACTTTCCGTTGCGGAGAGACAACATTCCGCGAAGGAATGACAATGTTCCGCAACAAAACGATAACATTTCGCCAGCAGAAAGATTACTTTCCGTTGGCGAAAAACGAGGCATTGGTGTGGAGCACTGGACGACAACGATGGACCAGGAAAAGAAGATGGTGATGAAAATTGAACGACAACAATAGACCAAGAGGAGTCATGTTGACGTTCAACAACGTTTTCGAAAAACCAAAAACGTGGGAATTCTTTCAACAGGTAACAATGATGTTTGCGTTGTTCATTTGCTATAATTCAATGTTTAAGTTGTTAGCAAAAAATTGTTCAGTGATTGACTTGACTTGTCATTAATCATAAACTATAGTGGTTAATTTGTTAACTTTCCTAATTTAATATCTCTAGATTCATTCATTTGAAACTTAGAGATCGTTCATATTTCATATCCGAATTTCAAAAGATTTAAATTACTTTGAATAACTTTAATAAACTTCAAAACATGTTTCGTATAATACAATCACATATTACGAAAATAAACGAGAACTCGTATAATGTTATAAGTTAAAATTATAGAAAATCACTAAAATTTTTGTAGACATTAAACTTTTTTTTTTTTTTTCTATTTCTAAAAATTTACCTCTTTAATTAACTTTCCTATGGAAGGGGTAAGACTACTTTGCTTGAGTATCTAAAAAATAAACGTGTATTTTCGTTTTATTTAAGTCGAGATTTTTCTAAATGGTTTTTGACAAATGTGGATCTTCAGGTAAATATGTGCGTGACGGGGGCATCGACCTACATTGCGATTTCATTTAAGGTTTTGATTTTCTCTTTTTATGTAATATTGAATTGCAAAACTTACAATTGCAAAATATTTTCTAGGAAAATTAACAAAACAATTACTGTACTGTGAGATTAATGACAAGTTAACCGCTAAACAATTTTTGCTAACAAATAAAACACTCAACTATGAAAAATGAACGACGCAAACATCACCATTAACTTTAGGGAAATGACTCGACTATATCGTTTCAGATAACTCTAGTGGAAAAGAGCTAATGACGATGGAAAAAACTATAAGTACTCGTGATTTCAGAGACTTTTAGTGAAAAATAACTAATACTCATGGACAATAGATTTAAGAAAATACAATATAAGTTTATTTTAATTTTTTTTTTAGTTTTATAATTTATAAGATTTTGTAAAAAAACATGTAATGTTTTAGATGTCGGATGATTTAGAATTGTTTTACTGTTCATGGGAGAATCACAACTTGTCTGTGTTTTTCCACGAAGAAGACAATGAATTTGTTCCTTATCTGCAGAGGAAAGTTTTTTCCTTTCCGTAAAGTCGTCTTTCCTCTGAGGAAAATAATTTTTCCCAAGTCTTATTTCAAGGACTCATTTTCCACAGTAGAAAGGCGACTTTTTGCAGAGGAAAGACAATTTTTTAAACATAACCGTAATGTTTGTTTCGTTCTTTTTTTCCCATAGTTGAGTATTTTATTTATGAGCAAAAATTGTTTAATGGTTGACTTGTCATTGATCCCATGATACAGTGGTTGTTTTGTTAATTTCTATTTTTTCTTTTCACCATAGGTTTTTTCCGAAAAGATTTGTCTACGATAAATCTATGCATTCTACTTTTGTATTTTTTCTTTTTTGTATAACGTTCGTTTTCTTACAATACTATACAACGCATCGAAGTAATCTTAAAGGCCTATTGTTAATCACAACCGACCAGCAAAGAAATCGGACCGATAAACTCGAGACAAATGTGGCTAACAAACCATAAACTTCAAGAAAGTTCTAAGGGGCAACAGAAGATACATGCACTTCATCAAACGATACGACACAACTTATACGGTAAATGTGCCATTATCGTATTGCTATCGACAACATAATCCGAAAAAGATTACATAACGAGCATTCACCGAATAACGATCAAATAGTCATGAATTCTAATCGGGAAACCTTCGATTGATAATCTAAACCAGCAAAATCTCCAGTTATTTGGTAAAACAGCACAGAATGGGACGGAAGACTAGGCAAAGACGACATCGTTTTCTCGTTTCGGTCGAGGAGCAGGGCGAGCGTTCAACAGAGGTGTCAGAGCATTGACAACAATACCCATACTAAGCCGGTGATGGGCTTCGTACTGCAAACACATGGCAGCTACGGAAGCAAACTGCTCGAGACCAAATCACAAACCAACCAAACAAGTGAATTCGCACCAATTCTACGAATGTCGCAAATGTAAAACAAAAGACGATAGCGATAAACCTGCGGTATTACCTTCGCAACGGACTCAGGGGGGTAATTATTATCGAGCCTGGGATCAACACAGAGCCGAACCATGTCTTCACGAAGTTGTGGAGTTGCCTGAGCGAATTCAGACACTGAAGAATTTACAACTAATTCGCATATAAAACGCTAAAGAAGTGACTTTCCGATAATTAAGTACCCATGTTACAAGGCTCTGTTTGCCTCGTGGAAGTGTACGATCGATAGGTTTACGGCCCGTTAAGAGTTCTAATAGAATGACACCGAAGCTGTAAACATCGCTCTTCGTGCTCAGCTGCCCAGCCATTGAATATCTATCAATTCAATTTCAACAAGAATAAGTGGTACAAGTAAGTTATGGTTGGACCCAAAAGTTTAAACTTCGCAAGAAGAAAATCGGACGAGAAGCACAAATTTACGTATCAAAGAGCTTACTCGGGAGCATTATAAACAACCGTCCCCCCAAGGACACGAGTCGAGTGAAGTCGTGCAGCATTATCGTGAGCTTCATGCGACAGATCAAAATCAGCAATCTTAGCTTCGTCATCGTCAAAAATGAGAATATTCGTAGACTTGATAGCACCATGAATTATCCGAGGGCGTGCCCTCTCGTGCAAGTATTCTAGTCCTTTTGCCGCTCCAACTGCAATTTTTACTCTTTGCGTCCATGACAAAAGTGGGCCCGGTTGTGCTCCTTTAACTCCCTTCTTGCCTATAAAGTGAATAGCTATTACTAACAAAATTTATATTAAAAACGAAAAGATTACAAGTCGTCGGCGGGAGAGAAACTCCACCCGACCTAGAAACAGCTGACTGACGAAAAACAATGCCCTTATAACTTCAAAGAACCATATTAAACGGGTATCATTTAAAATATAAAAAATTATACGCTCACTTTGCAATAAGAAGATAACTCTTCTCCCATAAGTCATTATTTAGAGATTTATCCATAAAAATGATCTCATTTCGATGAAATCAGATAGCCTAAAAATAGGTAAAACTCCAAATCTCCAAATTAGCTTCATCTCCTTCTCAGGAACAAAAAATACTCTTAAATTACGATAGAAAATTCATATCATGCGTATTTACCATGGAGAATATCATGGAGAGACCCGTTTGAAGCGTATTCATAAGCAACGGCACGGATTCCTCTAGTTGCACAATAGCCGACAAGCTTGACAAAATGTTCATTTTCTAGCCTTGATACCGCATAGATCTGCAAAGTTATTCATTAACTAAATCAAAATACATAAATTTGGCACCAACCAGTAGCTAAACAGATTGTGCTTTCTAATATGCAAAACCTGTGCTAGAAATTCCTGTTCTGGTTGTTTAGACTCCAGCTTTTTTATGGCTGCAGCCTGCCCACTTTTAAGAACACCATGATATATCTTTCCGTACGATCCCTCGGCAATCATAGACTTCTCACTAAAATTATCGGTCATCACTTTCAATTCGTCCACTGGAATGGCAGGTATCAAAATATCTTTCCGTTCAATGTTTGCAGACGGTAAATTGTTTGGACCTGATCCTCCAGTGCCTGCACAAGTCAATAAAGAGATATATGATGAATATGTAGAGTCTAATTATAGCTTTAACACGCGTGTTGATCGACCATAGTATGAATTCTCTTCGTTTTTTTTCCTCCATAACAAATGAACAAAACTCTCACTTTAATAGTCAATCACAATCCTCTCTGTCGAGAATTAGACATCGAATTATATACTTAAATGTCCAAAATTATGAGACCGGACACAACGACGATTCATATTCACGACAAAATGTGAGTATTCCAGATATAGTCGAAAGTAAGTTGCTATTGAGACGAAGCACGTTTAAACAAAAGGGTTGAATATAAAACTTTAGCACATCAAGAAAAAAGCGAAAAACTTATAACTTTTTGTTTTTAATACAAAGTTTCTTACTAAAAAACAAAAACAAATTGTCGGGTGGAAGTGAAGTTTGGTGGCAATTGAGTATAAACAATTACCTGCCGAATTTTTCATCCCGGAAAGCCCATCAGCGGAGGCTCCATGGCCGACACCTCCAACACAACAACTAAAGCAACTCATGGCAGCTGATTCAGCAAAAACACGAGTGAAATCCTTCGTTTATACGGCAACTAAACAATCCAACAACCTAAGATGTAACAACATAGTTATAATCAGCTGAGCCTGTCCTCAGAATACATCAAATCATAGTCTTAATTGGATCCAATCAACACATCAACATGATCAAAATTTCACAAATACAGCGATTAAACTGCAAATTGGATCGTATCAGCCTAACTAAACTTCCAAAATTAGGAAAAAACTTGCAGCATCCTTCATTCCTGCAGTCTCCCCACCAAAAGTTAAAGTAGAAAGGGATTATATGTAAACAAAAACAGACAATTGGCCTAAACTTCTGTCCAAAATGAAGGATCAGATTTATATATAAACAAGAAAACTTCTACTTAGTCAATTTTTTCCCAAGTAACTGGTTGTTGTTGTTGATGACTGAATGCATTTTCACTAACAGCACAGACAATCTACTGAGCATGTTGAGAGAGAAAAGGCAATAAATGCAACGAAGGAGCGAGCTCAATCATTAGGAAATACGCCTAACCCTTACTTTTTTCCAAATATCAAAAACGTCCTTCAGCTGTTTTCTCTACCCAGATTGCGGAAGCAGAGAACGCAGCGACGGAATGGCTAAATGGTCTAAAATTTAGGAGCTGTCCAAGTTCAAAGACTCCAGCTTTATTCCGAAAACGAAAAGAGTAAACGTGTATACGCACTGCTACAATAGCGACGGCGAAAAGGAGCGAACGTGGCTGGAATTTCATCTCTGGAACTCTCTCGTTGGTTGCTTTAACTCAAGTCAGTGGCGAGCCGGGTCAAGTCTTGACCTCTTTCTTTCCCTTCCCGCTGCCTTTATTATTTTCTCGATCACTTTACTCCACTTTATGGAAAAAGCTTGGGCACCGCCTGCATTATATATTATAGGGAATGGATAGACACGAGGGTCAGGGTCGACATTAAGATTAATCAATCATTTTCTCAAGCATTTTTAAGTTTTACCCTTGAAGGAATCATCTCTGTTTCGGGCCAAGTGGATCGTTTATCACGAAGAAGATGGGCTTCAAATCATGATTCAGTGGAACTGCCTCTGCCTGTTAATAGACACGATATTAGATCTTTTAGAGATGGAAGTTGTTTCTTCTTCTCAAATTTCGACTTGATTTGCGATCTTCCAAATCTATTTTTTCTTTCTTATTCACAGATCAGTCTCTGGGGTTGAAGATTGAGTGTTAGGAAGAAGATGTTAATTCCATAAGCGTGAAGAATATTCTATATTTAATAATATTATACACTAATAGTCTGTGAAAAAAGACTTGGCTCTTTTCTTTGTTCTTTCATTTTCTCACTTCATCTTTCGTTGTTTTTTAATTTGGTGTTCAAAACCGAACCAAAACCAGTAAACTGAATTGAAACCGATCAATTCGGTTTAGTTTGGATTTGTTTTAAACACCTTGGAACTGATCTTCGATTCTATTTTTTAAGAATCGAAGTTATCGGCTTGACTTATTCAAAATCGATATTAACCGAACCAAACCAATAAATTTATAATTTTTATTTAAAAAACTTGACTTATGGTTTGGCTTAGGGCTAATATTAAGTAACTATTCAATAAATTGTTATTTGTTCAAAACTAAGTCTCAATTATTTAAAATTTAAATTATTTGATTGATATCTAAATAATAATTGAATTATTGATTAATTAATTCTTAAATTGTATTAATTAATAATTAAATTATTATCTAATTACTAATAAAATTATTGAATTATACTAATTAATTATTCGAATAGATTATATCGTAAATATATTAATGAATTATACTAACTAATTATTGAATACTTTCATTATTACTTATTATTTTATTTAATTAATTAGTAATTGAATTTTTTTTCATCAAAATAAATGTTTATTTTGATTTTTAATTATTTTTGTTGAATTTATATGGGTAAAAAAGAAATATATATATATATATATTGTTTTATATAACGAGTAGAACCGAACTGAGAATTTCTATTTGATTTTTGTTCGGTTTTGATTTTTAAATAGTTCGGTATGAGTTCCATTTTTTATAAATTGAAAAAAGTCGATTCGGTTTCGATTTGACCCTAAAACCGAACCGAACCGAACTGACTTTTGCACACCCCTAGCATCAGAGGCGAGCAGCAATATTCTTCTTTCTCATTCTCTAGTTAATCTCGGTCTTTCTACTTTCTTAACTATGAACCAAACCTTAACTGTGAAGCTTGATGCTCACAACTACCTGGTTTGGAACAAACAGCTTCTAAATGTGGTAATTGCTAACAGATTGAAGACTTTTCTCGATGGATCATATATTGCTCCCTCTCCTCTTCTGTCTAATCTTGACCCCAATCCTGAGTTTATCGCTTGGGAACGACACAATCGACTCTTAATGAGTTAGACTTATGCGTCTCTATTTGATTTCATCCTCTCTCAAATTGTTTCCTATGACACAACGTCTGATATTTGGCTTGCTCTTGAAAAAATCTATTCGGTTTATTCTCTAAGTAGGATTACAGAGCTTCACAGTCAACTTCATAATCTATCTAAGAGGATGGTCCCTCTGCCACTCAATACCTTCAGACCTCAACCTCAATACTTGATCAAGCGAGAAAGGATATCGCCAAGCATTGCATGCATGCAGTAGGCGCAACTGCTTGGGCTGGTTGAGCTTTTCCTTCAGCCTTGACTTTGTGTTGGGCTTACTACTTTTAAAATAATATTTATAAATTTTTTTTATCAAGTTAATTAATAAATAAAATTAATGCACAAAAATCCCATTAGAAATATTCAAAACTTGGTCGAAATTATCATTTAAAAATTAAAAAAAAATGGGAGCGCAGCGAAGTTGGAAAGACGGGAAAGCTTCAACCATGACGACAAATTGTTTCATTACCGACGAGCATGGAATTACGTTTATCTTTCCTTTCGTACTATTTTTTTTTGTAAATTATAAGAAAACGAACAAGCGATCATAAATTTGAATATCTGTACTATAAAAATTACTTTATTTAAACTATTCACGTACGAAGACGAATAAAAAAACAATCGAGTTATATGCAAAGAAACATGTGAAGAAAAATAGTAATTTTAGAATTTAAGCTACTCGCGCATGATTGACTGACGATCGTTAAAACTATGCAATAACATAATCAATACTTGGTTGGTTACTTGAATACAAAAAAATATAGAATCTCTCCGGAGATCGTCTCAGTCTTAATCATGCACTCAATAATAAAAGTGACAGATGAGTCAGCTGAACCGAGCTTAATGAGAGTGCTCAAAAAAAATTTTAACTCAAGTCGACTCGAGAACCAAGAGTTAAACGAATCAAGTCTAACTGACTAAACAAGTATTAACAAGTGGACATACATAGATATTTTCAATTTTTATCAATATAATTAATTTTTTTTAAAATTATAATTATAATAATTATTTATTATTATAATAATTAGTTATTTAATTAATAAATTAATTTTATTAATATATAAAATCTCATGTATTTAAATATTAACTAAGAAAAAATCACGTTGAGGACAGAATTTACATTATAGTTGATTTAGATGAGACAGGATACGAGATCTAACCCGAAATGTCTTAGGATTGAAGAAATTCAAAGTTGAAGTCTTTAGCATTGACGGACCCAGGAAGGGAAATTAGTGGGAATTTAGTTTTAGATGCAGCAAAAATGGATAAACTTTCTAGAGTGTGTTTTTAAGAAGTGAAGCCATTTAATGTTTTTCAAGTGGGAATTACATGGTCTAATAAACCAGCTAATAAATATATGTCAATGTGCAAGTTTGTGGGGTGACGTCGGGGAGGCCATTTTTATCTGAGGAAGGTTGATAGTCTCTGAGATCAAGAAAGTTTTTTAAGTAATAGGTTGTAAAGTAGGGCGAAGAGATTCCTTTAGACAACGTTGCTCGAAAAACGCTATTTTGTACTACCTTCTTTCTAACCTCTGCCCAACTTTTTCCCCCTTTTTTCGACGATTGCGAGTTGTCTACTGTGTTTCAGTTCTTGTATCGCCATACCCACTTTCTCAACTGGTTCAAATCGGCAGGTTTATGGGTTTTTTTGGGTGCAGATGCCGTGGTTGCTCATAATGTAAGTCTGAAATTTGTTAGCTGTAGTTCTTTTATTTTGGAGGGTAATTTTGAAGGGGGAAGTGCTGTTTTGCCTTTTGATTTGACGAAAGGAAAGCTGAATTGTGGATCCATGGTTTTTTTGGTCATTTTCTGGGCATATTAGTTCAGAAAGTTGTCTGATCCGAGGAAATCGCAGCTTTTTGTTTCTCGCAGCTAAATGGTTTGTTATTACTTGGATGAACTGAGAGTTTGATGTATCTATTCTTGGTTGTAGGCTGTTGTCATTGATGATTATCTGGTCCAGCTGACCACAATAGTCTAGTTTCTTGGCATTTGCTTGAAATTTTGATTAATGGAGGGGAATTTCGGGGGTAAATCGAGTCAAGCTTGTCGGCCTGTGCTGTCGGATTTAAAAGGAGCTGGGAAGAAGAATTTGGAATGGGATTTGAATGACTGGAAATGGGATGGAGATCTTTTTACAGCTTCTCCTCTGACTTCTGCTCCATCAGATTGCGGGAGACCACATTTGTTTCCAAATTGGTCCGAAATTGTTGCCAATGGTGAGTTATCCAATAGTTCATCATTAGGCTCGGACGAAATAAGACCAGGAAATGAGAAAGGAAAGAGGGAATTGGAAAAGAGAAGGAGGCCTGTGTTTCTCGAAGACGAAGATTTAAATGATCAATCCACTTCCCTTAATTTAAAGCTTGGCGGGCACGTCCACCCGATTATTGAAGATGAGATGAAAGATGGGAAGAAGACAAAGATAGTTGGGGATAATTTAAATCGAACAGTTTGTCAGGTTGATGATTGTCAGACAGATCTCAGCAGTGCCAAGGATTACCACCGCAGGCATAAGGTCTGTTATATGCATTCTAAAGCCAGTGAAGCCCTGGTGGGAAACATTATTCAACGATTTTGTCAGCAATGTAGCAGGTCAGTCGGGATATTTGGTTGGGTAATGCTAAATTTAGTCTCTAGTTTTACACTCTTGTATTGTCTCATGGCTCCTGACGCGACGTTCATTAATTGGTGCAACTAATGTCTCATTTGAATTATTTATAATGTACTTTCATTATTACACCAATTAATGAACATAAAATAAATTTAGAGCGTAAAATTATAGAGTAAACCTAGCATTACCCTATTTGATTAAGATTGATCCACACAACATGATTATTTGCAAATTCGACATTTTATAGTTTCGTATTTGACAGAATTTTACGTAGATTAACATAATATTTATAGGTTTCATGGTCTTCAAGAGTTTGACGAGGTGAAGAGAAGTTGTCGCCGCCGTTTGGCGGGCCATAACAAAAGAAGAAGGAAAAAACAACCCGATTCTGTGGCTAATGGAGGCGCCATGAATGATCAAAAGGGTAGCAGCTATCTGCTAGTAAGTTTGTCGAGGATACTTGCCAATATACACAGTAAGTTTCCTTTTCTTAACTAGTGTACTAGATCATTTTTTGCAAGACATTAGTGCTAGAAAATTAGCAAATTCTCGAGTGTCTTAACATGCTGTCAGTAGTAGTATCTTAAACAATGTTATTTGCGTGATTTGATATTGGACTGGTTGTGGAAGATTACTATGTAGAGGTATAACGATGATTGCAGATTAAATTTTTCGAATGGATGAGATAGATGGTCTCGATATGAGAAAAGTATACTTGAAAATTGATTTGATGTCACGGGTAGAGCCTTTTTTTTAGCTCTATCCCGTCTACAATTTGTACGTTAATATACTTTGCACATTTCGATACAATTTGTTCCTTCTAAAACAAAATCTATACTTGTTAACAGTTATATCTGTTGTGGAACAAAGGGAAAATAGCTTGGGGGCTATTGCAATTTGAAATTGATGGAGGAGTTAGAAATCCAACGAAAATAGGTCGTATTTGGCTAGGAAGAATTGATTTGATCGGTTATACCTTCTAATATTGTCGAATATGTCAAGCTACCTGTTCTTGTTGCCTTCCTTACATATAAAATCACCATTTTCTTCCTTCTTTCACCCGAAGATCGTATCGCTCTTGTATCATCATCATACAGTTTAGAAATTTGTCTCTCATTTGGTTCTCTACTGGCTTCAAGATTTGATCTCGACCATTGCAACTATTCATGGATTATTAATGCCGATAAATTAAGCATAGTTATTCATGAAATGGCGTAATGCATTTATGTTAAACTTCATGTTTGATTCTTATAATTTGCTGTATGATTATATACTAATTTTCTCATGAAAATGCAGCCAATAGCTCTGACCAAACAAAGGACGGGGATCTTCTGTTTCATTTGTTGAAGAATCTAGCCAACTCAGCTGGTGCTGTTGATGGAAGAAGTTCAGCCTCATTGCTGGAGGAATCTCTAAAGGTTTCGCAAAAGGTTCTAGATCCATCAACTGATGTCAGACCTGATTGTTCGGCCTCTAAGAAAAACGATACCACAGTTATTCAGGACCCAAAAAGGAGCAACACCAAACAGTCTGAAGCAGTAGTGGAACCTGATATTTCTCAGCACAAAATATCTTCAACTGGTCGAGAGTTGACACAAATGATTCCATCAAGTGAGGCCCTTTCCTCCAAATCAAGGGACCGACTTCCATCCAAGTTGTTGGAGACTGACACTAAATTTGGACAGATGAAATTAAATAGCATCGACTTGAATAACGTCTTTGATGATTCGTTGGAAAATGTGGATAAGCATGGGAAGACTTGTACCCTTTTGACAGAAACCGGATTGGGAACGCATAACTGTCCGTTATGGATACAGAGTGACTCTCGTAAATCAAGTCTGCATCAGACAAGTGAGCGAATGGAATCGACTTCTACCCTATCAGCATTGGTTTCCAGAGGAGATTCTCGGGTAAATTCTTGTAAAAAAATGTATCATTTTTTCCATAATAATTGCTTAGCGTCTTTCACTTTAATCGTTTTTAGTATGAATTTCTGACATCAGCATTGGACCCCTTATTTTGGTTCTGTTTTTCTCACGATTTTTGCTTTTCCACAACAATTCTTCAGAATCCTACAGAACGAATTGTTCTTAAACTTTTCGGAAAAGACCCAAATGAATTTCCTCTTGCTCTCCGGTCGCAGGTACCTTGATATGACAATTGAGAACAGCTTTCTCCTTATAAACTTTCTTTATTTTGTTTATTTTATTTATTTTTTCATAAATATCAGATCCTTGAATGGTTATCACACAGTCCTACAGAACTAGAGAGCTACATAAGGCCAGGATGTATTATATTGACAATATATCTCCGTCTTGGCATGACGGACGAGGTATGCTTTGCTATCTGATCTAGACAACTAATATTTGCCAACACTTATCAAGGAATTTGGGTTTTTTTTTTCTATCATCATTTTCTAAATAACATAATAGTTTCTTAAAGATCAATCTTCTTTTTTGGTACAGCTTTTCTATGGTCTGAAGTCCAGTTTAGAACGGTTTCTTAATTCAGCCAACGATCGTTTTTGGAGGACAGGATGGGTGTATATTCGATTCCAACACCATATAGCTTTTATATATAATGGTTAGTTCTCCAAATCACTCTCCTCCCCTTTACTTTCTCCCTTGCCATAGTGTGTGTTTCAGTGTGACCTGAGTGCTCAGCTCCGTGCTGTTTGGTTCCTCTCTCTGTCTCTGTATAATGTGAGTGTTTGGGTCTGTGTGGTTTGGTTGGCATCTCTCTCTGTCTCTATATGTATATATACACGTGTGTGTGTGTATAAGGTGAGTGTACAATGTCTGTATATTATGTAAATGTTTGGCTCTGTGCTGTTTGGTCTCTCTCTCTCTCTCTCTCTCTCTCTCTCTCTCTCTCTCCTCTCC
>CM039474.1:1476209-1707001 GCA_022433065.1 Begonia loranthoides
GATGGGAGCTGACTGGAATCCCATGCGTGCATGCCATCCCTTGCATCAATTTTATGCGGACTTCAGCGGAGAATTATGTGCATGCATGGTACCATCGGGACACATATATGAGGATGTATTCCCATTTTACCCGACCTGTCAGTGGCCACCACATGTGGCCTGCAACGAACCAGCCTCCAATTTTGCCACCACCAGTAAAGAGACTCCCGAGTCGGCCTAAAAACGAAGAGTGTGAGATGCAGACGAGCCCCGTAGCAGCACGGTACTCAGCAGGAGACATATCCCTATGACATGTAGTCGTTGTCATGGTGTAGGCCACAATGTCCGTTCTTGTCAAGGCGGAGGCTCAACAGGTGGCACCGCAAGTGGCAGTGTAAGAGCATAACGCTCATACGACACCTTCATGGGGTTTAACATTGTTGCCGATACACAGGTGCTTATATTGTTATGCTTTCTTACGTTGTTCTCACTATGAGCGTTTAGTCTGACATGAACTTCCTTTTGTGTTTTGCAGGAGTCCGTCGCCCCACACCTACATCCTTAATCATGGAGCTTCATCTACGTATTTGTTTTGTTCATGTATAATACACTCAAGTTTTTAATACATTGAAGTTTATTTGTTCATTTATGTAGTTGTTTGGATAATATTTGTTCATGTATAATACACTGCATGTGATGGACGTCCGTCATGTTAAGACGGAGGTCCATCATGTTAAGACGGACGTCCATTACATTCAGACGGCCGTCCGTCACCTTGAGACGGACGTCCGACCCCTTCTGACGGACATCCGTCACATGCAGATAGACAGCACTTGCCCTGTTTTGGGCGCCCCTCCCGCCAACACAAAGCATATTACAGCCTACAACAAACCACAAAGCAGTATGAAGAAAACCACAAAGCAGACTACAGACTACAACAAATAATTGAATTCAATTTCAATTGAGCCACTTGTTCAACGTTTTTTCTATTCTTTCAACTCTTTCACGTGCTGCACCTCTTGCACGTCCTGCGTTTCTCGTATATCTAGAATACGTTACAGGTGGTACCGTTGCAAGTGGCTGAACAGGTGGTGCCTCATCAAATATGGAAGGCTCTGCGTCCCGGATGTCGATGATGTTGAAGTGCAAATCGGAGCTCATCTCCACACTCGTGCACTCCTCGTAGAGTTCATCTCGATCGTACGGATCGTGGAGATGGAAGCCCTGCCCATTGCATTTGGACATCACCGACCACCCTACAGGGCGGGAGACTTGAAATATGCCGTGTTTGCTGCAATTGGAACTGCAAATTAGTTTGAGCGCAAGTCATTAAAAAACATACCGTTTTTTGTCCACAGGTGCCATGACAATTGCAATTGAATCCGGCATCAATTGTTCGTACGCATACTGCGTGTGCATGTCAATCGATGACATGAAACAATCCATCTCCGGGTGGCACTGTAGGAGGAAGAAATATTAAACCATGTATGATTTCATGAATGAATAGAAGTGGCTTACATGGATCCAGCCAATCGTCAACAAACCCTCCCTTATTTGAACAGCGACGGTGTCCTCCTCATTTGTCATCACGCACTGCATTTTAAGAACACGATTTATGTAGTTATTTTTAGTAACAATATAATATAAGTTGGTTAAACATTCTCACATAGTCAGGAGCGCCCGATTGCTTTGGCACAAGGAGAGTTGTGATTGAATATATCTTGTCACCCTGTAAATCAACAACACGACGGACAACATTAATTTTCTAATCACAACTGATAATAAATTTCAAATGACATTGCTTCTTACCTTGGAGCTGTTCTCCTTGTTATTCTTCGTATTGACCCGTGCAAGTGCCATGAACTCTTCTATCAAATTCACAGGCTGTAATGGAAATTCAGTGTAACTGTAAATTCTACATATTGTATAAAACCAAATAGAAGACATACCACTTGCACTGTCATCCTCTGACGAGCAGTAGGACCCACCACTGAAGGACCTGGGGCAAAATCTTTTGAACTTTAGCCAGGGTTGGAGGAGGGGACGGTTGCCTGATGATCGGAGACTTGCATAATTGTAACACATTGTTAATCAATGATACTAATGCATATAAGGAAATTACATGTAAAATCAAAGACATACTGGCATCCGTCTGGACCGGCATCGGAAAATGTATGAGATGCTGATGGATGAGATGGCTGGGCGGTTGTGCGAGCAGTTGCCATATGCGTTTGTACTTCTTGCATCTGTAGTACAGTGGCTTGAAGCTGGCCAAGTTGACTCTCCTGTCTATCCACCTTGGCTTGAATCTCGCCAAGTTGGGTGACAAGCCACTGCCACCTCTCTTCGCTGCTGAGTACGGAGGGCGACGATGAGGACTGGGGTGGGGGAGGTGCATCATCCGCCATAGGATGCACAAAATCGTCATCCATAGGACGCACAAAATCGTCATCCACCTCCACGTGATATGTTGGTTGTGCGTTTGCTGTCCACGGAATTATGGCAGTGCACATGGAAGGAGCAGGTGGAGCTGACGTGGATGGCGGTGGAGCAGCTGAAGTGGAAGGACGAGGTGCAGGAGGTACAAGATGTGCAGGAGGTGCAGCTGCCACATCTCCTCTGAATACCCACTCCCCTAATACTTTTTGCAACCCCATCTGAGCCAATGTAACTTCATTATACATATCAAGTGGTTTTTCGTCTGTTCGTCGCTCTGTGTGAGGGACAACCAACCCGTTGCTGTCAATAATGCGTTGAATGAGCCAATTATATAGGAGATTCTTCCTTGCACTATTCAGAGTTGCTTTCATTTGCTGCATAATGACGTATGCAAGGTTGAACCTCTTCCCATTGTATAGCTTCTCCATTACGTACAAATCCATGGCTGTGACAAGGTCTCTATGTCCATCACGAGACATAAATGTGTGCGTGATCATGTGATGGATGACCCTTGCTTTCGCATCGAGGTCTTTTGATTTAGGCAGGAAGAAAGACTCAATGGCTGTAGGATTGCGAACCAATTGCTTTAGCAATGCAAGACCTTCTCCTTTTTGGACAAATTCGGGGTCCTTTGTCGCATGGTAATACTCCTCCAACGGTTCCTCCGTGGAGCATCTAATGAGCTCATTTAATTGTCCTAGAGTTATCCTAATCTGTTTTCCAAACAGAAAACTCCTCAACTCTCTATCACTTGATTTGTCCAACTCTAAATTGGCATAAAACAGTTTGACAGCTCTCTCATAGAAATAACCTCCCATTGTGCACAGTTTATCCAATCCAATTCGTTCAAACATTGCCTTCAATCCAAAATCAGCAAATGAATTGAAATTTACCTTCCTGGATATAATTATTGCACGGGGTACAATGTCCTTCTTGTACCGTACATGGGCGGAGGCTGAGCTGAACATCCTAGGTTCTACAGACTCCACTGGACCCGTCGTCTCGGTGGGAGCCACCACCTTACGCTTCTTCGACGCTTGACTATTCCTCGGCGCCATTTTCAGATTCAAAACTCGGGGGTTCGGGAATTCGTCGGGGGAAATCGGGAATTCGCTCGCGATTTGAAGTACAGGGCGATTTCTAGGGCTTGGATGCCCTTCGCGAGTATAAGCAGCGTTTTGTCATCCGTCAGGATGAAAACGCGGTCGTTTTGGTTATGACGAAAGTCCGTCATGGTCCGACGGACGCCGTCCAGATGTTGATGACGTGTTATTTAAAGACGGACGTCCGTGGTATAACGACGGACGTCCGTCATAATGGGGAATTCTGGCGATTTATGATCGCATGTGACCCGCACGTGACCCAATTAATTTGGAGTCACTACTGACCGTTCGATCCAGGCGATCCAACGGACAAGGATCGACGTCCGTCTTCGCCAGGCGGATTAAATCCTGGCCGTCGATCCGAGGCACGTCCCTCGCTCGATCCAACAGCCAAAGATCTTTGTCCGTCATCGCATTTGGCAGGGACGCCAGATTCAATCCTGGCCGTCGATCCAGACGAGGGACGATCCTCGTCGATTCAACGGCCAGCGAATGTCGTACTTCGGTCGGCTCTGCCATCGCCCTTTGACTCCGTTCGACGCCGCTAGACAGGGTACAAACGGGGCATTAACCTCGACGGCTCTGGACGGAAATCGTGACTGCGAGGTCGCCGGCGACATTTTCTCATAGTTCAGGGTTTTAGTTGTTAAAAAATAATCTCTAGGGTTTGACTTGTCGTTGATCGTAAACTATAGGGTCTACAGTGTTATTTACCCTAATTATAATGAAGTTTAATTTTTTAATTTTTATTTAAAAATTTTTTGTTCCGCATTTGAGCTTTGCATTCTTGTCGAAAGAACAAGTCGGGTATAAATGAAGAAGTTCTCAATGCATTGGCGAGCAACCGTATGTGATAGGGGAAGAGAAGAGTAATGAAGCCTGCACTGTCGAACAAAGAGTTTGCTCCGTCTCTTCCCTATGCCGTTTCCTTCCGATCTCAAACTCGCCTACTACCTATACCGTTGGGTTCGAATTCGGAAACTGTATCTCCCGCTTTCCATTTCCCGTCTTTGTTGCTCAGAAAATCGGCGTCGAGACGGGTTTTTTCGACTATTGCAACCTCCGCTTTCAACAGGGATGAAATTGCGGCAGAGTCTCCGGTAAAGAAGCTTCGGAAGATTTTCGAATCTCCGGGCGTTCATCAAGGTCCCGCTTGTTTTGATGCTCTCAGTGCGAAGTTAGTGGAGAGAGCTGGGTTTAACTTCTGCTTTACCAGTGGTTTGTGCTTCTGGTTCTTCTTCTTCTTCTTGTTTTTTCTTCTTTTTAATCTACCTTAAATCACTTTTTCATCAATTACTTGGCAGTTTACGTCATCACCATTCACCCACTCTTGTTTTGTAGTTTTTTCACTCAAAACACTCTCTGAAGTTCTCATTAATTCATTAACTGTTATTGAATGTACGAGAACTCGCCGTAATTTACCCAATATGTTTATGCTACAATCTTATTCTCAAAAGCGCTTCTCCTTTTCGGTTTTCATCACGTATCGTCTACTTATTCTTGTTGCAATTTTTAGAATTATCCCGAGGCCTGTGCGGAATTAATGCAACAGTGGTTGGAGGCTCTTGAATGATAACAATGGGGTTACTGGTGATTGTCAATATGAGAATTGGATAGGAGGTTTTATCTTCGAATCATTGGAAAGATAATGCTAGATGAAATTGAAAATGATTAATGTTTATTATACAGATTTTTTAAATTCCGATGTAGAGTAGAACACGTTTCACTTTATTTACTTTAGTACATGTATGTCGTCTATTGAAATATCTCTAGACTGCCTGTTGATAACTGCGCTAACAAAAGCTGACTACGTATCCTGTGAGAATCCAATTCCTTGAAAATTCTTATTTTTCCTTTTCCTTCAAGAAATACGAATCTTCTAATTCTCAGCTGCTTGTTCAGTGTTTGTAGCTGCTTAAGTTGGTGACATATTTTATTTTGTTGGAACTACGCCAACCTATGATCCACAAATATCAATGTTTGCTTCTCTTACCTTTCTTCCTTTGAAAGTGAAAAAACTTGTTATGTACATATGCTAGATTCTTACCTTAAACTAAGCCATGACGGTGAATTAAAAAAATATAGCAGTTTAACTTTGTAAGAAGACTTCCAAAGATCAATAATAGTCTCTCTTGAGATGCTATTTTAAAACCAACATTATAAAATTATCCCAAAAGCGTTGGAAAAAGAAAATCCATGCTCAATTAACAGGATTACATATGCATAGGATTCAGCGATCCCAGTATTAACAAACACTTGTTGCAGATTTAGGCATTTTTTACCTATGATTATCAAGGGTTAATGCTTTTATGGTGAAGTGTGCATTAAATTTTATTAAAGGTCCCTATTTATGGGTTCATTATGTCGTTCATGGGGAACATGGAAGGAAAGGAATGAGAGAGTTGTGATCCGAAGATTGTAAAGAGTCTCTCTTTTTTTCCATATGGAGTTTTCAGTGACAACAGTCTAGCATCTCGGGTTTAAATTTTAGAGTGAAGTTTTCACCTGTTACCTTTTGTTTTCGTGGCATATCTCTTATGCTGCTTTTTGTTTAAATATATTATCTGAATGGTACACCTTTACCGAGAAAGTTATTGATTGGTGATAGTCACAAATTGCCATAACTTTGGGCCATCTCTGTGTTTCTGAAGAACCAAGTGAACTTCCTGCAGGATTTTCGATTTCAGCAGCTAGATTGGCACTGCCTGATACAGGTTATATATCATACGGTGAAATGGTGGATCAAGGACAATTAATTACTCAAGCTGTCTCAATTCCTGTCATTGGGGATGGAGATAATGGATATGGGAATGCAATGAATGTCAAAAGAACTGTCAAAGGATACATTAGAGCTGGATTTGCGGGGATCATTCTAGAAGATCAGGTTCATTTTATATGAAAACTATAATTTTAATAAGTGCTGGCCTGTAGTTATTTGATCTTTTTGGTCAGTTCCGCCCCTTATCTCCATATCTCTTTGTTAATTCATTTATTTGCTCTTCAATTTGATTCAAGTCTATAACTGCTTCACGTTGAACCAACCATCACCTGTGAGCTGCTTCTTTTATGATCATCTAGACTTTTAGTAGACATGGGCCACAGCTGCGTGTGGAAGAAATAGAGTTTATGAATCTCATTAAAAAAAAATCATTTCCGTAGGATCTGAGACTATGTCTAAGAAGTCCTACTAAAAACCCGTTTCAAATTGGTGGAATGAGATTGATGGTAAGCATCATACTTGTCTAGCTTTTTTTGGTTCAAGGTCTTGAGACTATGAATACTATAATTTTTTTTTACTTAACTATTACTTGTAGATAGATATGTTATCTTTTCTTGCAGACAAATGAAGACTTCAATTTTACATTATACATATTCGAGAAGAAGTACGTCACCCCCGTAGTTTTATATATCCAGATCCAAATATAAAACAAGAGCAAACAGCTTTGACTTTTTACTTCCATTGTCAATTCAGGCTTTTAACCAGAAAAGTTGTATTCTTACTGTGAAAGTTAGAGTTCAATAAAAAAGTTTTTGATTGAGAAATATTCACTTGTTTACATCAATCCAACTTTTACTTACAAAACTGTCCTTATAAGGTATCTCCAAAAGCTTGTGGCCATACACAAGGCAGGAAAGTGGTGTCCAGAGAAGAAGCGGTGTTGCGAATAAAAGCAGCTATTGATTCTCGCAAGGAAACTGGCTCTGACATTGTGATTGTGGCACGAACGGATTCTCGTCAAGCAATGTCCTTGGAAGAATCTCTATGGAGGTCTAGGGCTTTTGCTGATGCTGGAGCTGATGTGCTGTTTATTGATGCACTAGCTTCAAAAGATGAGATGAGGGCTCTTTGTGAAATTTCTCCGCTAGTTCCAAAGATGGTACTTAGTTTTTCTTGTTTTGGTATCACGAATGAGAATAAATCTGTGAATGTGATTATGCCTCTTAATCTATATTTCAGGTCAATAGTTCAAGGCTTGATTAAATGCATCCGTGATGTATGAGAAACCTTTTGTCCTTCTTCCTCAAAAAGAAAATGAGATTTTGAATACTCACATCCTTTTACATCACATGTAACTTTGATTATGAGAGGGATCACTTTTGGGTGTCTTTTAAATGAGTTAATTAGTGGATTTGTTTCCCCTTCGAGGCAATAAACTATACATTCTTGTGTCCTTTCTTTATTTCATATATAACTCCTTTTTATTCAGTTTTCTTCCTTTTTGATCTTTCCGTCTTATCTTTTTCACTTGTTGACTAGGGATAGAGAATGACTTGCATGTATCATGAACCCCTCGCTGTTGATGCAATTGATCAAAAAAATTATTTGGTTTTTGTGTGATTGGCACCGTACGCATACATACTTTTCCTAATACATTTAGCAACCAAAGGGAAGCTACATATATTTAACAATCCTATCTATCGCGATCATTTAATATAGTTAAATCTCTTCTATTCGGTGTAGGCAAACATGCTTGAAGGAGGAGGGAAAACACCAATACTCGATCCTTTTGAACTTGAGGAATTGGGATTTAAACTTGTCTGTTATCCACTTTCCTTGGTTGGAGTATCCATCCGAGCAATGCAGGTAGAGCGTTAACTGTTATTTTCATTCAACTTATGTACACCTCATGACATGTTTATTAGCTATTGCAAGTCTTGGAGGAACTTCTATCTCTAATTGGGAAATTATCGATTAATTGATTCCATGATTGAGATATTGGCAATATTTTATTTATTGATTCCACGTTTCCTCATGGGTGTTGAAAAAAGTAAGGAAAGGCATTATTATTTTGATGCTGCTTTTGACAAGAGTTATTACTATTTAGTTTCCCATCCTCCCACTTCTTAGACACTATTAATGAGTTCTGCAATCCTTGTTTTGGTCATGGCGGTTGGGAACTGAGTGTTGTTCTATAATTGCAGGACTCACTAGTTGCAATAAAAGGAGGTCGTGTGCCTCCTCCTGGAAGTATGCCATCATTTGAAGAAATGAAGGAAATTTTAGGCTTCACGCGTTATTATGAAGAAGAAAAGCAATATGCCACTGCTTCTAATCTTTCTTCTCAAAGAGGTTAGTTGGAAATCTAAAATTCAATCCTCTAACACCCCAACACATGATTTTTAAGTGGTTTCAAAAGCCTTTTCTTATTTTTAGACGAAGTTAGTTATTTTTATTGCAATTTATCTAAACTTTTGCTAATCAAGTTGTTTTGGCTAATAAGAAACTCCAACTTCTGGAGTTTTTATTGCTTACTCATTTAGTGTATGGGACGATGTCTTTATAATTCTACGAGTTGTAGCAGAAAAAATCATGAAATACTTTTAATACTTTTTGAAATTGTTACTTTTGGTGTTGTTTAGATTAAGGATTTCACTTTTTTTTTCCCTTTCTTGTCAAGGCAAGAGAAATTTTTGTGTCGACCCATACTTAAATTGGCCTAATTCCTAATCCTCATCAATAAGATTGTTTGTCAGCTGCCAGTAGTGTCTATGGTCTACAACAGCGGACTCAAGGTGAAACATGGCAGAGAGATCAAAGTCCTCAGGATCCCATTGTTGAAGTGATTACTTCTGATGTATACAGTAAATATGGTGCAGATGGCAAAAGAGGACCCTTCTCTGATATCTGGTCTCGGAAATTAAGAGTCAAAATAACTGGAAGAGATGGATTTGAGAAACTGGATATAAGACTTCCGGTAAGTATTTACTATCACCTACTTTCGTAGTTCCCATGGTATCCCAATGCATTTTTCAAGCTGATGCTCCTTAAATTACAATTTCACTCTGGTGTAAACTGATCCCTCTTGACAGAAAGACGAGATTACATTCCTCAACAATTAAACCACTAGTAACAATTACATTTGACAATATATTCTGGAAATTCTTGTAAAGAAAAACTCGTCTCGTGATTCTGACAAAAATGATGATTTTGTGTAGGAATAGCTCCAGTGCTCAGTGTTATGGTTTGAGCATCATTATAGTCCTACTGACAATAGGTCTCGTTATTGTCTGTTTCTAAGCCCCATCAGCGGGCTGGACCAGCCCGCTGAAATAAGGCTTTGGATGGACCTGACCGGCCTTGGGGTGGAACAAGGCTCATGCCCGATCGAGCCCACATAAATTCGGGTGATCTTGGGCCGGCCTACTAATTTTTAGCTTACCACCACGAGGACGATCGCGCTTTATAAAATTCACACTGACAGCTTGAGAAAACCAGCCCAGGGGCTTGCCCGCCAGTGGAAACACATATATGAGCTTTATAAAAGAAAAAATGGGGCTGGGTTGCTGACCTTGATCTGTTTCTATCCAAACTAGGCATACATTTCTTAATTAAACTTTTGTAGGTATCTCCAAATGGAAAGAGATGGCTACCTCTTGATGGTTTGTTTCCTCTTATTGGAGACTTTTGACATGTTCTTGTACTATATTCGATTTCCATCTTCATTGCAAATACTCCTTGAACTTTGACATGTTCTCTCTTAATTTTCATTTTTGCAATTTCTTTATCGCCGCAGTTTTCCGGCCGAATTTGTACTCACCAACATTCTCTTTTCACAGGCTGGATTCTTGGAAGGAATAACAAATATAGTTCCAGGTAGTCAATTTTTTTCCAAGTTTGCCGAATTTCAATATGCTTAACACTATCTCGAGAAAATAACCAAAGAAATCGTCTCGGTTTTTGGGATGCAGCCTTGGGGGGTGTAAATATCAAAGCTCTGTTAGATGATGCCGCCGGAGAAGTAGGAGGCAAGGTGTTGTTAGATTTTAACGACTCTAGGGGTGACAGAATCCAACTCTTTCTCGAGTAACTTCGCTACATTTTCATTTCAAAGCTCAGGAGAGGGTAAGGTACGTTGAAAAATCACATCTTTTCTGAGTTAGAATCTTCTGTTTTTATAAATTTGTGTTGATCCAAAAGAAAAGAAACGCATTACCAATATACGTTGTGCAGCAAACTCGAAGAATTTGAAAGAACAAGCCACGAATCTAGCAACAATGCTAATAAGATTTGGAAATTAACCCTAAACCTAACTATGAATCTAGAAAATCACAAATTCAGAATTTTAAATCTAATCTGATTTAAGAACACTAAGCAATAATATTTAGCGTTCCGTAATTCCTTCTCCTCTTTCTTTAGTATATTGAGTGCTGGCGTCTACTAAAACTCGGTAGTCCTATCTAATGCTCTTACCATTTCATATCCATCTATTCTCTTTTCATTCACCACCAATTTTCCTTCTACTTTTGCGCGGGGTAGCCTAAGAAACTGTCGTCAATTAGCTCGGTTCAACTTTGCTAGTCGAGCGGGCTCAATTCAACTTTGCAAGTCGAGATGAGCTTGAGAAAAGGACATGACATGTTTTGATGTTAAATAATAGAGTAAGGGTATGTTTATTAGTTAATTTTATGCACGTGGTGCTAATTAATATTTTATTTTAATTATTATATTAATTGATGAAAGATACATTAATATCACGTCATAAGATAAATTTAGTGCATAAAATTAAAGGGTAAACTTTACGTTATCTTAAAAAATAACAGATTTAGAAGTATATTTAATATAATTGAAAAAAAAAGGAGAGGAAAAACTAGTATTTATTATGGTATATATTTAATAAAAACTAATATATTATTGAAATTCATATGAATGCATGGTATAAAATTTAAAAAGAAATGCTATGATTTCTCTTCATAACATTAAACATTGAGACATTGGTGTGTTACTTATGCATGTGGTTCATCAAATTATGTTAATAATTTTCAATTTTAAATATTGGTAATAAATCATAAATAATTCACATTTCTCGTAAATTAGACATAAATAAAAATAAAATATATCTTTAATATCAATGAAGATTGAAATAAGTGTAGTAAATACCACGGTTACGTTTTCTGTTAAATAACGTTGTCGTTCTTCTGCGGAATGTCATCTTTCCTCTACGAAACATTTGCTTTCCGTAACAAAACGTTGTCTTTTAATTATTGTAATAGAAGTTAGGAAATACAACTTTACTCTGTCAAAAGATAACGTTTCGCATAGAAAAGTCTGCAAATAAAAAAAAAAAAACTCATTGTCGTCTTCGTAGAAAAACACAGACAAGCTGTGATTCTCCTATAACAGTAAAACAATTTTAAATCATCTGAAATCTAAAACATTAACATTTTTTTACAAAATCTTCTAAATTATAAATTTAAAAAAATTAAAATCAACTTATATAACATTTTCTCAAATTCATTGTCCATATACATTAACTATTTTTCGCTAGAAAATCACGTGTTCTTGTAGTTTTTTCTATGGGTATTAGCTCTTTTTCACTGCAAGTTCTCATAAAGTTAACGGTGATATTTTCTCCGTTCATTTATCATAGTTCAGTGTTTAAGTTGTTAGAAAAAATTGTTCAATGTTTGAGTTATCATTGATTTCATAGTGCAGAGGTTGATTTGTTAATTTTCCTAAAATTAAAATATATCTTTAAAATCAACCAAAATATGTTTTTCAGCCAATACAGTTGTTCACGTGGCGCGTCTGCCCTGGCTACTAATTACTAAGCCCTAGAATGTAAAAGCTTCAAGCCGCCTATAAATATGGTTCCATACCTTGTAAACCCTAGAAACAATGGGAAGAGTCGAAACCGGTGTGAAGTTTACCAAAAATACTAGGAACAGCCGACGGCATTATGCCCCGGACAAACTGAAGCCGAAATCTAAGATTGAGAAGAAGAAGAAGAAGTTCGCCGTTGCCGCAAATCTCAGTACTCTGGACAACGACGATCATGGGAACGAGAATCTTTCCCTCGAAAATAATGACGGCAGCACTGTGCAAGAAGTTTCCACGGCGGAGCGTCTTAGTTTCTTCGTGGATATGTTTCAGTCTGCCAATGGCGTCCGGCTTTCTTCTCTCGAACTGGAATCTCTTAACGGTGCGTGTTTGTGTTCGTTGCTTTTGGATTATGCCTGTTTGGTTGCATTTAAAACGTAGAGCATTTGTATATCTATCTTAACTAAGCGGAAGTGTGCTAGTGGTTTCATACATTTGATTTTTTCTTCTCTATATACCTGTATTAACAGTAAACATGTACCAACTATTTAGATGGTTGCAACGTGGATGTCCCTCAAAACTTTGGCGACGATGACAAGAACTTAGCAAATCATTTGAAGTCAGCTTTAGGATCGTCCTGGAAGGAAATTCTTTGTGGAGAACAAATTTTGGAAGGAAAAATTGATCCCGGGAGTCCTGCAGTTCTTATCGTGAGTTCATCTGCCTTAAGGTCGATAGAGCTACTTAGGTAATACTGTTTTCTTTCTTTCAATAAGAAGATCACGGTAAGTGATAGAGAAATTTCATTTGTCTCTTTTACGCAACCCTTTAATTCTTGTTTTTTTAAAGATGATTAACGAACTTATTCTTCACTTACAGAGGCTTGCGGTCATTTACTAAGACGTGCCATGCTGTGAAGCTGTTCTCAAAGCATATCAAGATAGATGAACAAGTGGGCTTTATTTTCTAGATTTTATTTGTTTTGTGTTTTATGTCAATATCAAATTTTAGATAAATAATATGGTGAGTATGAGATTGTATTTGCAGAGGTTTATAGTAATAGAAGAATTGATTCTATTAAGAAGTAAAAATTTTGCATAAGAATTAAGAAAAACATGAGAAAGCCATAGAAAATTGTGCACTTGTTTATTGGGTGAGAAAATTGACCTATTATCTGTAATATATTCTTCGGGGTACAGTCTCTGTTCTTTTATGTATTACTTTCTTGGTACATTAATAAGCTAGTAACTGACAGTTTGTCATTGGTATAATGAATTTCTTAGAAAATGAGCCATGAAGCATAGTTAAATGTTATCTTTTTGTTTTATTTGTTTTCAAAAGATTCAGTTGAATTTTTTTAACGTGGAATGATCAATTTTCTGTTACAAGTAGGGTATTATTCTTGTACTTATTTGACTTTTGATACTGAAGGAAATGGGTGCATTTTATGAGTACTTTGTGGATCTTTCTTTCATTCTCACAAAAAAATAACTTCGTAAAATTTTTTTAGCTGGAATTTATAATTTTGTTAAATTTACTTTTATACTTTTATTGATAATGCAGTTTTCCCTGCTGTTTATAATTAACTGACATCAAGTTTTGGTAAACCAGTGTGGTTGAAAAACTTGAGCACTCATGAACATCAGCATTTTTTACAATCATTTTAAAGATTTTTTAGGTTACTTATTTGAATTCTTTTGGCAAGACAACATTTCTTTGCTCTATAGAGTTTGGGAAATGATGACATGATATCGATGATTTACAAGGCGTCAGCAATGCTGAATTTAATAATTTGCACGTCAGTCTGATCTCAAATTCTTCAATATTGCATTTGTTTTGCTTTTATATGATGTTGGTTAAATTTAAGACTTTTTTGTTTTGACAAACTTAATCTTTACAAATATTTTTCTTTGTTTGGAAAAAGAAATGTAGTTTTACAACTAGAATGTGGGAATGATGACATGATTTAAACGCATTAACAAAGGCATCATCGGTGCTGAATTGGATAATTGCACGTCAGTCTGATTCCAATTTCTTTATTTACATATATTTTTAAATTTTATACTTTGGTTTGTCTCTGTATAACTTATTCCTTCTACTGTTAAAAAATGGATTACTTTAGCTTTTGATGAATTTGAGAACTGATGAACAATTTTCGTTTCTAGGCTTATCTCCTCTGGACTCGATAAGTATTATAGTCAATTGTTTTTTTCCTTTCTTTTTTTCTTTATCTTTTTCCTTGACGTGTCAGATATGCGAAAGCTTTATAGAAGATCATGTTTCCCAAGCTCTTTTTCCCTTGTATCTAGTTTCTTGCTTTTTTTGTTTTTCAAAATAAAAATGCCATCAGGTAAGGTTGTTCATTACGCTCCTAGTATAGAAATCAGTGTTTGTTGTTGATAATGAAAAACAGAAAAAATATGAATAGTCTTCCCAAAAATTTTACTTATATTAATAGTAAGATATGTTTCTTGCATTATGATTCTTATATTTAGTTATCAAAAATATATATTTGTATAAACTTTTATGATCATTTCAGTTTTAAATCTTTTTATGCATTGTAACTAGTGTATTTGATCCTCATCTCCTCATTCTTCCTCTGACTATGTGCTCATTGTTATTATTTACTGTGTGAAGGTATCATTGTTGAAGAGCCGAGTTAACATAGCTTGTGGCACTCCAAGCAGGTTAGTAAAAATTATCATTAATTGTTTATATCACATATTTAGTGGAAATATTTGATTCTAAATGTGGTACTATTCGTTGAGAGATTACATAAATGAATATGGTGATATTGATAAGCTCAATGTGATGTTGCATGACACATTTCCAAGTTATTTTTAATTAATACTAATCTAATTATTCCTAATCATCTAAAAAGTTGGTAAATTAGGAAAGGTACTTTTTTTGTAGTTATTTTTAAATTGAATATTGACGTGATATGAACACTTCTTGTTAATTTTAGGATAAAGAAACTAATAGACATTGAGGCATTGGGACTTTCACGTTTGGCAGTTCTTGTGATTGACCTACATCAAGATGTTAAGGGATATTCCGTACTTACACTTCCACAAATCAGGTTCAATCATAAATCAATTGCTCCATCCTTGTTCTTGTTTTAATTTGATTTGGTGGTCATTTATTTTCATGCGTAGAAAACTTGCAGTGGGTATTAACGTTCTTTCAGCCATCTGGAGTGTCGTTATTTTGTAGCAACAAATATTTTTGCCCCCTTAAAAGCCTTCTCGCAATATTTTGGAAAATAGTTGAGTCTCTAATTTTACCTTTCAGTTGGTCATCTCTATAGATTGTTAAGCGGGAAAAGTAAAGAATTAGAGCGTCCAAATAGGTTCTTACTGAGAAGAAACTCCGATTAATGTGAATATAAGAATAACTATATAGCCCCCAGCTCATATTATGTTTAGTGAAAAGTTTCAAAGGAGGAAGTAAAATCATATCTTCCCTGCCAAGCACATTGATCAAGACACAACCTCTGAAACAAAGAATTTTATTCATTTTTTTGTATGGTTTTCTGGAAACTTAGTTGTTCCATAACTCGTGCACGACAAAAATGTCCTAAATTCGTATTGTTTGACAGAGACGAATTCTGGGACGTGTACAAAAACTACTTCCACCCTCGGCTTCTCCAAGGCGATACTCGCATATGTCTCTTCGGTCCTTTACCAACTCAAATTCCGAGGAAAAAGAAAGATCGCGACGCCTGAAGAAACAAAAAATATTTGAGCCGAGCAATCTCATGTAAGGAGTTCTTGTTCTTAATTTTTGCTCATTTGGTTCTCAAGGAGTGATAAATACACCTCGATGGAAAGGCCTTGGTCCCTTGACCAAGTAATTATTGTGCTTTCTTTAAAAGCTAGTTTAGGAGGTTATAGAGATATCATTGTATTGATATATGCAGTCTGGAGTTTTAGGATATGACTACGAAACAGAGTCTGCGCTGCGTATGGATTTTGTATATTTATCAGGCTCTGTTTAACGTGACAATTTTATTAGGAGTCATCTCCACTTCTCCCTAACGATGTACAGTAGGGATGCACAAAAGTCGGTTCAATTCGGTTTTAGGGTCAAACCAGATGGGACCGACTGTATTCGGTTTTAAAAAATAGAACCGAATCGAAAGTTATTAAGAGGAGAAATCGAACTAGAAGTGAATCGAAAGTTATTAAGAGTAGAAATCGATTCTACTCATAATATAAAATAATATTTTTTTCATTTATATATATATAATGGACGCTAGCTGCGAGTAGACTCTTTATATTTTCGGTTCTTTTTTCATACTTCGAGATTTTAGTTGTCCGTCAAATTATTTTCAGGTTTAACAAAATAAGTTTGAACTTTGCATTGTGTACAAAATAAACATTGAATCGATTTTTTTTTATTTTATTATTTTGGTCGGTTTGGTTTCAATTCAGTTTCAGTTTTGGATTTGTTTAGTTTTGTTTCGGATTAAGTGGGTTTGGACTCAATTTTTGGTCGGTTAGTTGGTTTAAGGCTCAGTTTGATTAGGTTATTATGTAATTTTTAAAATTAAAATTAAAAAAATATATAAATATCATAATATACGTTTGATTTGATTCGGAGTAAAATTGAGTAGGGGCCTCATTTGTACACTATACAAATTTCAATGTTTATTTTGTTAAAAAAAGTTAAAAAGGTTTATATTGAACGAATATGAAAGTTTGAAGTCCATTTTGTTTAATAGAATCAAAATTTAAGTTGAATAGAGCTCCTAACATCTAGTTTTAGTTTGTCCTTCACCTTATAATAAATATAAGAGAAATTAACAAAAACAAACATTAGACTATGAATCCAGTAACAAGACTAACATTAAATAATTTTTGCTAACAAATAAAATACTGAATTATGAAAAATGAATGATAAAAATATCGCTGTCACGTTTTTCGTTAATCCGTTAAAATAAACATTAAAAACGAAAGAATTTTGTAATTTTTTTAACTTTTCAAGTATCCCTCCGCCGAATTCATTGAACTCTAATTTTAATATCTTCAAATTATTTAGCTTCGAGATCGATTTTGGTATCAAACTGAAAAATTATTGTGACTAGATGAAAATATTGATGTTTACAGCAAGTAAAGTGAAAAACAATTTTGAATCCTATTAAATTTGATTATCAACAAGTTTATCCTATTAAGTCTTACCGGAAAAAAAAATCATTGAAATATGACTTACATTCTGTAGTTTCTACTGTGAAAATATTCTTATCGCAGCGGAAACGATTCTTTCTATAGCGGAAGCAAGTCTTTCACTATGAAAAGTAAGTCATTGAGCTATCCGTTGTGAAAACGAATTAAAATTTTTAACGAAAAACATGACAACAATATTTATTTTATGTAATTTTATATTTTATTTATTAACAAAAATTATTTTTCAATAATTTCCGGATATAATTTGCATTGCCCCTTCCGTCGAAACCCAAAGCTAGAAAACCGAGACGGCAGCAGCCGGTCTGGTTTCGCAGTTGCCACACTTGTGACTCACATCTAGTAGCTGCAGTGTTGCAGCTTCCCCGGTTTAGGGTTTTAGGTCTTTCGGGTTTTTAGAGAGAGAGAGAGATCTTCATTTCTCCTCTCTTTCTCTGAGTCTGTGATCAACGCAGATATTTGTAAGTTTCAACACTTTCTTCAGTTTTGTTTGCGACTACCGATCTTCTCCATACATGTCTTTTTTGTTCTCTTTATGATCGTCATTTCCAGTGTCCTACCTTTCATCGTTGTTCTTTTTGTATGATTGATTTAGCAGCGTACTAGAATGGCGGGCCTTGTTCCTCCAGCTACAGCTACTGATACAGATTCTACACCGAAGATAAATGATGAGAAGGTTGATTACTTGAATCTTCCATGTCCTATTCCATACGAGGAGATTCATCGTGAAGCTCTCAGTTAGTAACTTTATTCTTTACTTGTATTTTTAGTTCAGACTTTTTCTTAACTATTCTCGGTCGTCTTTGGATGCATCATAGGATTTCTCCTTTTTTGGCACATTGAGAATATTATTTTTATAGTTTCTTATAATTTATGGGGCGTCAAAGATTCTGGGATCAACGTCAAGATTTTAGATGCTTTTGGATTTGATAAAAAAAATTACTTTGAGGCAATAATTTTTTTTTTTTTTTGCGATTGTTCTTCCCTTTTATATTACATTTTATTGGTGGTTTGTTTGAGCAATTTACCAAATCTTGTTCTCTTAACTCTTGGAAAGTGGTTATAGGATAGAAATAAAAGTGAATGGATAACGTAGGTTATTTGGCACTTTTCTTTGGTCATTGGATTGTTCATTACAACGAAATTAATACATTTATGTAATTGTTTGCAGTGTCATTAAAGCCAGAGCTTTTCGAAGGGATGCGGTTTGACTTTACCAAAGGACTCAATCAAAAGTTTTCCCTCAGTCACAGGTGGCTTTCGCAAAGTTTTCAATTTTACCTCCACGATAACAGTGCAGAATTGAGATTCCTCGAGAGTATTTCTTGCCAACTGATTAGTGACTTTACAGTGTGTTCATGGGACCGACGGAAATTCCTTCACAGTCTTCTGAAACTATAAAAATCCCGACGGCAAATTACGAGTTTGGTGCCAATTTTATTGATCCAACGGTATAATTATTATAACTTGGTAGCTTTTTCCTTCCACGATCAACATGAATTGAACTGCACATTTTGATGGGAGAGTTTATGTAGTTGATGCTTTTTGGGAGGTTATTGACTGATGGAAGGCTAAATGCAAGATTAAAGTGTGATTTGAGTGACAATATTACCATGAAGGCCAATGCTCAGGTGATATTAATGTTTACTTGTAGTTCATTAGGTTTCTGCTTAACTAATCTCCTCAAATGTCTTGTTTACTAAAATGCGCTTTTTGTTTTCTTTTCAGCTAACAAATGAACCACATATGTCACATGGCATGGTTAACTTTGATTATAAGGTATTTGACTCAAGTTGTAAACATGTTTATGATATGCATTGACTAGCTTTTTTTTTCATTTTATTGTAAGGTATACGTCTTTTCCGAGATGAATATTCTGTCTTTTATGTATCTTTGTTTTATCTGAGGAAAAAGTATCAGTGAAAATGTAATAGACATCTTGGTTCTTTCAAAATGTTTCTATTTGGTTCCTTATATTTTAATTGAAGCATGCTAACTTTTGTCCTCCAATTTTCTTCAATGGAGTGTCGAAGTACAATCATTTTGTTATGTCTAATTGTTTATAATTATTGGCCCTTGAACCAGACAGCTTCCAATTAGAGGCTTTTATAACTTATTTTAATCAAAACTTCCATCAATGAGTGAGTCTATCATTTAATAAATCTTTTAGTGTTATTAAATATGTATAAAATCTGTATCCAATTTCATGGGAAGTTTTTCAAATTTTGTCATGACTTGAGATTTAACCTATAGTGGAACCAGGAAAGTATATGCAAGAAGTTCCAAGTTATTCTTGATCCCAATTGTTTTTCGTGCCCAATCTTGTAGTAGATGATTTCAATCCAAAATGGTTTATATTTTTGTATCAATGTGCAATTAGATAACATGTTCTCCTTTATTTCATCATATGCATTACAAACATTCTTTTGAACCATTGTTTTGATTAGAATTCTCGGTCGTAGGGAATCTCTTATTTGTGCTGTAAAGAAACAAAACAATATGTAATTTTTGCTGCATAGATGTTAAGTGTAAAAGAAAATAGGAAGCTTTCATTCTTGATTACTATTCTTTTTGTGTTTAGGGAAAAGACTATAGAACCCAGTTTCAACTTGGGAATGGTGCATTATTTGGAGCAAATTACATTCAGGTCAGTTGTATGCTTGGTTATTTTGGTATTTACTAAAAATTAGGGATTTCATTGCAATTGTTTTCCCTTGTTTTATCATCTAATCCTCAATTTTCTTCTGATATCCTTCCATTATTTGTAAAGAATTTTCATTGCCTTAGATATTTCTCTTTTTAAAATGTTAAGATTTTAGTTTAAAAGCTTTATGTTGGAAAACTTTATTTTCTAAGTAGAATTCTCTAATATTAACAAATGTAATTACTTACTGTCATTTTTCAGAGTGTCTCTTCCCATTTGGCATTGGGCGGTGAAGTGTTTTGGGCTGGTCAACATCGCAAATCTGGTATTGGGTATGGTGCTCGTTACAATACTGATAAGATGGTATGCCTGCTCTCCAGCAAACAACTCTATATTTGCAATTTTATGTTGATAGCTTGAGTTTGTCTAATAATTTATCTAATCCTTGTTGTACATGTATAAAATTGTCCATCAATCAAGATTGATATAATTTTTTTTTCTTTATTTTAAAAGTTAGAATGATTACAAATAAGAATATTTGTTTAAATACTGCTGAAAAGCTATGTTACTGTTTTCAGCTAATTTTTACAGTTTAAGATTAATCTTTCTAGTTTAACCTTTTCCTCCCTTTTAGTTGGAAAGGACAATGTGGATCTTGTGAGTGGCAAGCACTAATTCATTAGCATCGACATATTCTACGCCTTTCGACTTGCAGGTTGCCACAGGTCAAGTTGCAAGCACTGGCATGGTCGCTCTGAGCTATGTTCAGAAGGTATCTGAAAAGGTGAGTAAACTGGAATATTTAGCAGTGTACTATATTATTATTTACTTCATTTTTTAAGCTCTGTTTCATGGTTATCTGGCATTAGGTTTCTTTAGCATCAGATTTTATGTACAACTACATGTCGAAAGATGTTACAGCCAGCTTTGGTTATGATTACATCCTTAGACAGGTAATTGTTGCTTCCATAATGATCACCTATTTAATACAGTCAGTTCTATTTTTGTCACATTTTAAACTTTTTAGATGTCCAGTGTTTTCACCAAGTGTTAGGTCTTATAGGACACAACTTTAGCTTTTGGAAAATCAAATATGTAGCATTAATGAGAGGTTAAAAAGTACACATTTATTTCATGGTTTATGAAACTCTTGGATCTCTGCATGTCTGCTATAGAGCTGGACTGACAAGCCCAGATGTCAAAATTATCCTTGATTGCATAGAGGTTGGGAAAATGAAGAGAAAAGTAGTGTAAACAAAGTTATGGGAGGAGGAGAAGTAAGGATAATAAGATAGAATGGGTAAGCAAAAGCGGGAAGATTAGCTAATCATTATGCTGTTAAAAGTATAATACTATTAGAGACTATATGATAGCAATTAAACAAACACATAATGATTAGGATTTGACATGAGGATAAAATTGGAGAAAGTTGAAGTTATGCTGAGAAATTTTCGTGGGATTGACCATTAGGCACAGTGCAATGCAATAATCGGATGATTATTGACATGGGACAAACTTTTTTTTCCAATCAGTTAGTAGAATTGCATTCAGATTAGAGGGACTAATTTTTAACGTCCTTGATCCTTAACTCTGTTGTAAAAATGACATTGTGCTTGCTTGGCTAATTACAACCTTTGTAACAGTGCCGTCTTCGAGGGAAGATAGACTCCAGTGGCTGCGTGGCTGCTTTCTTGGAAGAACGACTCAATATGGGTCTTAATTTTATACTTTCTGCAGAGGTGAGTATCCCCATATGTTATATTCATCCTATTTTCTCTTCTCGATGATTTTTCGACACACCCGCGCACTGTATTTTTCATCAATCCTACTTAAAATAATTTGTTGCAGATGGATCACAAGAAGAAAGATTACAAATTTGGGTTTGGACTGACAGTGGGGGAATAGAGTTGTAGGTCTGTCTTTTTGCTTTCAATTTTTTTTAGTTTGCAAGTTTTAATCACCAGATTTTGTACTCCATTGTTGGATGATTTGTTTTTTCTGTGGAGCAAGCATCACAAACTTTTGCAGCTATTTTGCGGCCAGTATATCAAATTTGTCCTCCCAGGGGTTGTACATCTTGCAAGATAAAATAATTCATATTCGAATTTTTTTCTTTTTTTTTTCATCACTTTGAAGTTTTAGGCATTAGCAATATACTATTTCATCGTGAGGATTCGTTAAATGACGGATATTATCTGCAGGAAATACTTTTTTCGCTGGAGATATTTGTTTTTTGTTGTGGAAAGTAAGTCTTTGACTGCAACTACTTCATGTGCGAGTCTGCTATAGAAATACGATCTATTTGTTGTGAAATGTATTTTTTTTTTTTACCTAAAAACGAATATTTATCCATCTTTAATATGCACATAGTCTAAAGCATTGTTTCGTTATCGAAGTACGAATATTTAATTTCAAAAGAACACATTGATGTGAAAGTGTTGGTGAATGCTGAAGTGTTGTTTTCTGTCATTTAACAGACCTTTTAACAGTGAACATGTTTTTTACTAACTATCCAAATTTCAGGGTTAAATAAGAAAAATAAAAATTTAAAATATCATCAAAGATATTTCGATCAAAGTATACATCATACCCAATTCACAAAAGGCCCAGTTATTATATTGGTCCATCAAAGTATGGGCCTTCTTGTACAGGCCCAATAACTTACCTCTCATTTTACATTTTAGTAAAATATGATCAGGCACTTACATCCTCCTGCTAAAACATGAAACTGTAGCATTTCTGTAGTGAATTGTGATTCAGATTTGATCAGTCATCTTTGTGCGTTGTATCTCTTTCAAACCAAGGTTAAGAGCTGGATTAATGGCCACGACCATAAGAGCTTAGTTGGATTAAGTGCAAGATTTGGGAAGGCTATGCGTTGGTGTTGTTAGAGATCGAACAATAACTGAAAAAGAAAACAAGATGTGAGACATTAGATCTACGTGAAAAAACTCTTTTTAGGAAAAAACCACGGACAGATGAATAAATTTAGTTTACATGAGTTTATAGAGAAAACAAAACCCTAGATGAAATTTACAATGCGAGCTCACAGGCTCGGCCTAATAGAATTCGGGTCACACCGAACTCTAACAATCTCCACCTTGACATGAATTCTATAAAAGAGATTCATAGTCCTTGCTTGTTAGGCCAACCCCACAAAACGAATTCAAATCCCAGAATTTTGACAATCTCCATTTCGAAACGAATTTTGCTGCAAAGAATCAAATTTTTAGATCTTCATGTTTTCTTCTTCCGCACCCTTAAAGAAAATCGGCAATGAGGGTCCATCTGTCTGTCTCAAAGAAATATACAGATCACTAATATAAAAGTATTCAATGGTAAATTCCGAAAAAAAAAAAAAACACTTAAATCACGATGATAATGTCTTTAAATCTCGCAAAGTGTCATCCAAATCTATGTGAGCATATCTCGCCTCTTGATTTGTCATATTAAATCTATCCTTCAAACACTTTATAATTTCACTATTGTTATCATTCCATAACAAATATCCAAGTTTGATCTAAAAATGGAAAATCTACTTCAAAGATTTTGTTGCCCCAAAAACACATTATTGAATAAAATATTTGAGCCAAAATCATTGGCTTCAATAAAATATTCACTCAAAAAATTAAAACGGAAAACTATAAATATCACAATATTCTAAAAAATATTCCAAAATATTCAGACATTTATTTATGCCATAACAAACCATCCATAAAATCAAATTAAATCAAATTGCTAGAATAATCGTAGATACCACGAAATTCAAACATAATTTGAATTTCAACCGAAAACAATATCCAAGATTGAGATATTTCTACAATTATAGATCTACCATAAATCATCAAACTTAATCTCTAAAAAATCTTTTAAAAATCTCAAAGATTTTAAACAATTTTTATCTCTAGCAAAAAAATCCAACTTTGCACATAACACTCTTGCAGCAGTTCCAATCGAAACAGCTTAATAGCGAGAATAGAGAACAACGGTGCAGATTTATAAAGACTAGACTAACAATGAATAGATATCCTCTAATGACGAACATGTTGCTCAGAAGTACAACACCAACAAATTCAAAAAGCAAGGAAAGATTGAAGTCTTCACGATGAACATGACAACAGTTTTTGATGGCGGTTGGACGGCAAAGAAGAACAAACATTTATAAACAAGACGAATAGCAAAGAGAACAAATTCTCCTTTTTTCTCATTTTCTTTTTTCAAAAAAATTGTAATTTTATGAAAAAATTACATAAACATTGTTCGATACGAAACGACCAGAGAGAATATGTTTCAACATGCTTGGAAACACGAACTCTCGCAACCAAAGCTTAAATACCATTTGTTATAGATCGAACGATAACCGATAAAGAAAAGAAGATGTGAGATATCAAAATTTATGTGAAAAACTCTTGGGAAAAAATTACGGGCAGAAGAATAAATCTACTATAAATATTGAAATACAATCACAAGTTTTGTGACTATATCTTACATGAATTTATAGAAGAAAAAAAATACTAAATGAAATTTACAATACGATCCTATCAACCCTGACTTTTGGTTTTGACAAGTCTCGCGAGAGGATTGAAACGCAAATCTAAGTGTCATCTTCTTTACAGTAAACTATATATGAAACAATTTTATCGTGTCAAAGACATGATGTGAATTATATTTATATTCATTCTTTCCAAGCACACTTGCTCATTTTTGTCTATCCCTCTCACAATTTTATGGATCTAAGGCTGAGGAGAATGATTTGGTGGCTCAAATGCCACTGTATGTAGGAATTGTAGGTCTAGGAAACTGAGCACTCAATGGCCGATAAGAACAAAATGGCTTGTTGAAGATGACATTGGTTTGAAGGGAGCTCTGAGAAGGAAGCAGTGCAACAAAATGTTGCTTCTCGAGACAAAAATCGTAGCTGAGTAGCAAGTTGTGAATATCTTACATAGACTGTTGATCAGCATAGCCAGTGATTGCAATGACGAAGGGGTTGTACTCACTGCCCAATCCTACGAAAAAGTAAATCACATGATCACTGGAAGACACTGGTTTGCCTATTGCTGAGAGAGTATTGCAGATGGTTGTGATTTTTTGGAGGAGGACAATGCAAAAATTATGTTGGGAGCTCTCTAAATTTTTGCAGCAGTGTTTTAGTAGACCATTTGAGAAAGAATGTCGTTCGAAAGAGAAGAAAAAATCAAACTCATGATAAGTCGATTGTATCGCTGCCATCAACCAAACTCTGGATTTGGTTGAAGAGTCAGAGAATCAATGAATTGAGGAGGTGTTGGATAAGAGCCATATATAATGTCATCAATGATGTTTGCTATTACAGCGTTAAGCAGTTGAGCCTTCCCAACCAGATAGGTAGTTGAATCAAGTTTCATTCTTAATGTTTGGTTGACAAAGGGAAATGGAGGGAGAAAGGTGAAAGAGAGGAGAGATCATCGTAGCTGTGATATCAAGTTAGGAAAGACAAAATGTAAAGGAGGAGGAGAAAATTGTTAATTTGATATCATGTAAAGAGAAAACCAAGTGTGTATATACTATGTATGCACTAGTGAAGTAATGCCTTTCTAAAAGCCCAATTGATTCAAATTGAGTCGTCCTCATTAACCCAACCTGGAAAGATGGTGACTGGGGGGAAGATAAAGGCTGTTACTGTCTGTACCCTCAGTCTCCACTGAAGTGAACTCTTTTTACCATATTTTCTTCTTTTCTTGACTGGCAGAATTTGAACTTCAATTACTACCATAAATTTTCCTTCTTCTCCTTCTCCGCCATTAAAGCCAACTCCAAAACCCTGTGAAACAAACCAGAGAGAAATGGCAAGCGAACGGAGAGACCATGTTCTCATGCTCCCATTCCTCGCCCATGGCCATCTTATCCCTTTTCTGGGACTAGCAAAGCGAATCCAGCAAATATCAGGCTTCGTCATAACCATAGCTTCTACTCCTCTCAACATTCAGTACCTCAAATCCACCATCTCTTCCACCTCCGCCTCCTCCTCCTCTTCTATCGTCTTCACCGAGCTCCCTTTCTCGGTCTCCGACCCCCGGATTCCTCCCAACACAAAAAGCACCGAGAATCTCTCTCTCGACCAGATGGGAATCTTCTGTCATTCCACTCTCTCCCTTGAAGCTCCGGTTAGAAGGCTCGTAGCCGATATCGTCAGAACAGAAGGAAAGCCACCGGTCTGCATCATCTTCGACGTATTCTTCGGTTGGGCGACGAAAGTAGCGAGAAGCTTCGAAACTCGGAGTATCACCTTCATCACCGGCGGTGCGTACGGCAGTCTGGCCTATATTTCTCTCTGGATTCACTTACCCCACCGGGAAACTGCCGGAGATGAATTTTCAATCCCGGGATTTCCTCCGTCCATAAAATTCCATCGTTCCCACCTTCACAAATTTTTAAACGCCGCCGACGGAACGGATGCATGGTCAACAATTTTCCGGCCCGTAATTTCTCTTTCTCTAGATTCCGAAGGGTGGCTGTGCAACTCTGTCGAAGAAATCGAGGCTTTCGGATTAGAGATGCTCAGAAAGTTTGTAAAAACACAGGTATGGACGATCGGACCTCTTCTTCCTCCGGAGGCCCTTAAGAAGTCAACCTCGAACTCCTCTACCGTGGTTAGTAACTTTGCCGGGAAACGGGCCGGAGTTTCGGCGGAAAAGTGTATAGAGTGGCTGAACTACCACGATTCTAACTCCGTTTTGTACATTTCGTTCGGCTCTCAGAACACAATAGGAGAAACCCAGATGATTGAACTAGCTTACGGATTGGAAGAAAGTGGAAAACCATTCATTTGGGTAGTCCGGCCACCCCTCGGCTTCGACATGAAAGGCGAATTCAGAGCTCATCAATGGCTTCCTCCGGGCTTCGAAGAGCGGATAGCAGAGAGAAAGCAGGGTCTGTTAATCCGGCAATGGGCACCTCAGCTGGAGATTCTCGGCCATAAGTCGACCGGAGCTTTCCTGAGCCACTGCGGGTGGAACTCGGTGTTCGAGAGTCTGAGCCAGGGGGTACCACTCATTGGGTGGCCGATGGCGGGGGAGCAAGGGTACAATTCAAAGATGCTGGTGGAGGAGATGGGAGTGAGCGTGGAGCTGACGAGGGGGATGCAGAAGGAAATTGACAGAGAGAAGGTGAAGAAGGTGGTGGAGTTCGTTTTAGACAAAAATGGCGGAGGAGGGGAGATGCGGAAGAAGGCTGAAAAAGCAAAAGAGCAGATCAGAGCGGCAGTGAGGGAGGAGGGAGAAGAGAAGGGCTCATCAGTTGGTGCAGTTGATGATTTTGTTAAATTCATGCAATCCAAGAACCAACTTCCATAATTTCTTCTCAAGAACTCTATGATCCTGCTGTGAGAGCTGTAATAATATCCTATTTTATGTTAATTGAACTAAGCAAATCAAATTATTGTACCAAGACTATAATTCACCTTTTAATATTTGATTTTTCACTTTCTATTATTTTAATTATTTATAATTTATCTTAATTATTACCCTAATTATAATATTATAGTGTAAACTTGAAAATAAATTTAACATTATTTTTTGGGAAAATGACAAATCAACCATCGTGGTTTTCGATCAATGACAAGTCAACCACTGTGGTATATTTTCTAACAAGTTAACCACTAACGTATGAAAAATTGACAAATTCAACATCGCACTCAAGTTAACCCAGACAAAACTGTCTCGACGCCACGATTAACTTATTAGCAAATATACCACAGTGGTTGACTTGTCATTGACCAGAAACCACGATGGTTGATTTGTCATTTTCCCTTATTTTTTTAAATTTGACTAAACTTTTACATGTATTGTATAAGTAAGGATAAAATAGGTGTTACACGTTTTCTAAATCTAAAAAATAAGAAAGATAAAGAACAATACAACATAATATGGGGTTGAAGAAATGTTGTCACAAAAGTTGAACCTATGGGGGATAAGCCCGTTAATCTAGCAAGGAATTGCTAGGGATTTGACAAAGGTTGAAAAGTCAATACTGTTAGCTTTTAGTCTTAGTAAACAATAATGTTTTGATAATGAATAACTCAAATTGATAAGTTGTTTGGTATTTAAGTGAAAAATGTTATAAATATCGAATATTAAATTGAATATGATTTTGGTTTTAAACTTCATTGGAAATACCCACAATAAGGGTATTATGGTTATAATATGTTTGTTTAAGCTTTTGAAGTATTTTTCCAAAGTTTAGGGACAAAAGAACTTTAAAGGAGGAAAAAAGGGGAATGAAAGTTGAAAAAACAGGCAAAGAGACGACCAAGTGATGCTACCTTATCAGAAAGGGTCGACCGGTAGGTCGACTGCAAAATGCACAGATTGCTCGGGTTTTTCAACAACGTTGGTCGGTCGACCGCGAAATACACAGATTCAACCCAACGATCTGAATAGAAGAGAAGCAGTCGATCTGGGCAAATAAGGGTCGATCAAAATTTCGTGACAGGCTTCAATATACTGAAAAGGTCGACCGGAATTACCCCAAAGTTAAAAAGTGTTGTGCAACGGCTAGTTTGAGGTCGACATTTTAGGAGAGTGGTAGACCTTTTCCTCAGTGAGCAGCAAGGGTCTATAAATAAAAAGGCACTCCGCAGGATGCAAACACAAAATTTCTGGAGAAAATTTGCTATGCTGAGAAGAGTCTCTACTTTTCCAGAGCATACTAAGCCTTGTATTTGAGTGAGATTTTACTTCCTCTTCATATGAGTTTGGTGATGTAATATCCTTGGTGAAGAGAGGAGTAAGGTATTTGTGAGAAACCAAATACTTGTGCAATCCGTGAAATTGACGGAAGAAATAGTGTAATGGTTGGATTGACACTCGTAAAGCTCAATCAATTGTAACTTGAATGGTTGTGGTAATAGATCTTCAAGAGGGAGCCTTAAAGCGCAGATATAGGTGTGCTTTGCTGAACCACATTAACAACTCGGTTTCATATTTCTTATCCCTTATTTTGTGTTGCTCATTATTATTATTACTAATAATTTCTTAGCCATTGATTGTATTAAATTAGTTAAGGTAGAGAAATCAATAGTCGCGTGAAAAAGTTTAAATAACTAATTCACCCTCCTTCTTAGGGTATTTTTGATCTTTCAGTTACGTGCTAGGACCTCGACAAATATTGTGGGGTTATCATTCACAGGAACTTCGACAAAGGTTGCAAAGTTGTTGTGTATGATTAACATAATAACTAACAAAGGTCTCATGAATTTGAGACTATCTCGACAAAGGCTGCGAGACATAAGTGGTGGGTCTCCCATAGTCATTTTTACTCATCCTTCTTCCAATAAAGATCTTGACAAAGGTTGCGAGATCATCATATGAAAGAAAGAAAAGAAAGAAAGAAAGAAACGAAAGAATATACCACATGATTATATGAAAATGCATAACATGTTTATAATGCATAACATTCCTTACTAAGTATTAACCTTATAGTTTACTTCTTGTGATGTAGGTAATCATGTTAAAGGAAGAAAGAAATAAGCAGTTGATAAAGAATTTACACGATGAGATATTGCGTTGGCCGGGCTAAAGGGAAAAAGGGAAGAGGAAACTCCTTTAATTTGTGAAATGCTTTTGTAAAATGTATGCTTTAAAGTTTTAAAGAAGAAATTTATTACAGTATTTCATTCATTTTATTCTAAATGTTTTTATAAAGAAAAAGACTTCCGCTATGCTATGATTTTAAACTATAAGAAAAACGTGAAACTTTTGGTTTTGATGAGTCTCACATGTGCACAATATATTTTGCTCAAGAAGAAAACATATTAACAACACAATTCAACAATTCCAGCATAACGGTCACAAAATTACAAAACTTTCGAGAGGTTATGCTCTCTTCCTCTTAATTCTTTTCAAAACAGAAAATGAAACGCATGTGTTTCTCTCTCCCAATATAACTCTAGTCAACCTAGAAATATCTCATTCATTTCCACTAACTCAAACATTAAAATAGACTAAAAAGTCATAGAACAAATTGTGAAAGAAAAAAAAAACACATCACACTCATTATATCACCCTCGGGATGCTTCATTTGCTCTCCTTGGCTGACTAGCTAAGTGAATAACAATGGAAGGTACTTATCAATATCCCCCACCCAAATTTTTACCTTGTCTTCATGGTGGAAGTGAGGAAATTGATGATCAATCACATCAAAAAGCTCCCAAGTAGCATTCTTCTTGAGCACATAATTTGTTATCAGCTATGAGCAATGGTAGCGAGGGCGAGGCAAACTATTGGTTGGTGCTGATGGCCTTTCGAAGTTGAGAGACATGGAAAACAATATTAGGCGTGTTAACTTTTTCGTGCGATATTTATTATCTCTAAATCCTAAGTGATTTATTAATAGATATGCAATTAAATATAAACAAATATAAGAGAAAGTGATTAAGTGCAAACCAAATTTGTTCACGTAATTCGGTAACTGCAGTCTACGTCTAGGCTGTAAGTTTCATACTTGGAGATCCTTAATCACTTAACCTCCCATTGTTGAACTTGGTGATGTAGGTAAGGACGAAATTTTATGGAACATGATTATAGAGAAAATTGATAATGCATTTGAAGAGAAATTTTAATGGGTGAAACTAGAATCTTCCTTCTCCTTCTCCTACTCTTTCTCCGCTGTTAAAGTCAACTCCAAAACCTTGTGAGCGCATCAAATCTTCCTTCTCCTTCTCCGTTGTTAAAGTCAACTCCAAAACATTGTGAAACAAACCAAAGAGAAATGGCAAGCGAACGTAGAGACCATGTTCTCATGCTCCCATACCTCGCCCATGGCCATCTTATCCCTTTTCTTGGACTAGCAAAGCGAATCCAGAAAATATCAGGCTTCGCCATAACCATAGCTTCTACCCTCTCAACATTCAATACCTCAAATCCAACATCTCTTCCACCTCCGCCGTCTTCTCCTCCATCGTCTTTACCGAGCTCCCTTTCTCCGTCTCCGACCACCGGATTCCTCCCAACACAGAAAGCACCGAGAATCTCTCTCTCGACCAGATCGGAATCTTATTTCATTTCACTCTCTCCCTCGAAGCTCCGGTTAGAAGCCTCGTAGCCGATATAGTCAGAGCAGAAGGAAAGCCGCCGGTGTGCATCATCTCCGACGTATTCTTCGGTTGGACGACGAAAGTAGCGAGAAGCTTCGGAACTCGGAGTATCACCTTCACCACCAGCAGTGCGTACGGCACTCTGGCCTATATTTCTCTCTGGATTCACTTACCCCACCAGGAAACTGCCGGCGACGAGTTTTCTGTCCACGGATTTCCTCCGACCATCAAATTCCATCGCTCCCACCTTCACAAATTCTTAAACGCCGCCGACGGAACGGATACATGGTCAACATTTTTCCAGCCCCAAATTTCACTCTCTCTAGAATCCGACGGGTGGCTCTGCAACTCTGTCGAAGAAATCGAGCCTTTCGGATTAGAGATGCCCAGAAAGTTTGTAAAAACACAGGTATGGACAATCGGACCTCTTCTACCTCCGGAGGCCCTTAAGATGTCAACCTCGAACTCCTCTACCGGGGTTTGTAACTTCGCCGGGAAACGGGCTGGAGTTTCGGCGGAAAAGTGTACCGAGTGGCTGAACTACCACGATTCTAACTCCGTTTTGTTGAGAATTAAACTAAAAAAAAAAATGTTTCACATTCTGGGGTGTTTTTCAACGAGGATTTGAAGGGTCAAATGGTAACCCAATTAAGAGTATGACCTATGGATTTCGATGCCCCGGATGTCTAGTTTCTGATGGTTCAAGTTTCAAGTCTTTTGGAGTTCTCTAGAAGAAGTTATGATGGTTTTAGTAACCAAATGTCAGCTGTTGTTTCATATTATGTCTTTAATGTCTTTTAAGTATGTTTATTGCTTTAGTTATTGTATGAATTTGAAGAGTCTTATTGAGTCTATAAATAGGTATTGTGTTCATTTGAAAATGAGAGAGTGAAAATACAAATCTTCAAGAAAATTTGGTGTGGTGATCCTCTCCTCTCTCTCTCAAACACTCAATTTTTATCAAATTGGTATCAGAGCTATGTCGAACCATGGGAGCACACCGTTGGGACATATGCCGTTGCCACGACTCACCAAGACAAACTACAACAATTGGAGCATTCAAATGCGTGCATTGCTTGGTGCACAAGATGCGTGGGAAGTAGTCAAAACCGGTTTCACAGAGACGGAAGCCACTGGCGCCTTGACAACAAATCAAACAAAAGCGTTGAAAGAAATGTGAATGAAGGACAAGACCGCTCTTTATCTCATGTTTCAAGCAGTAGATGAGTCGGGTTTTGAGAAGATTGCTGGTGCAACAACTTCGAAGGAAGCATTGGACATTTTGTAAAAAGTGTTCAAGGGTGCCGATCAAGTTAAACAAGTGTCAAGAAATCTCGTTAAAGCCATAGATCAAAGAGCCATTGGGAGAAGCAATGGATGGCGGCATTTTCTTAAACAAGCGTTTGATAAGGAAGAGGCTTCAGATGCGCTTTTGCAAGACAAGTACCTTCCAAGCTTTGAAAGGCTTATTGAGGCAGATCTATTGGATTTGGGAGTCGTTGAGGTCAATGACTATTTTGAGTGGGGGAGGTTTGTTACCCCCTAATTTCCGAAGGCAAATTGGCGCGGGACCGAAAGGCCGAGGGGCGGCAGGCTGCTGTGCCGCAGACACAAACCGGGGTGAAGCTGGGACTTCCCGCTCACACAACACAGCTAGGCATCTGGGCCTAGTGTGGGCAAAATTAAAAAAAAATAAAAAAAATGAAGAAAGGTGGCATTATTGGCGCTTGACAGGTAGGCAGCGTCATTAAGCAGAAAAGGCGAGGGACTCTCCAAGCGCGTAAGAAAGGATGGGCCAAATGGGCATCAGCGCGCATGATAGGCAGGCCAACTGAGCCAAAAACAAAGGGTAGTGAGTCTTCCCAGACGCATCAAAGTAGGCTAAAAAGGCATTTGGGCGTGTGGACCAAGTCTGCGTATGAGCGCAGAAAGAGAGCCAAATGGGCAAAGGGAAGGAGTGGGCCTTCCCGCATGCATCGGGCTATGGTGTGTGTAAAGAGTGCAGGCCGCAGTATAGTGAGCAAATTGGGCCAAGTGGGTCCAACAGGGGGAGCTGGTGGTGACAACCTCCAGCTAGGCGCAACTCATAGATGGAGTTGACAAAGAATTCATTCAAAGAAGTGGAAACCAAACTCAAGGAGGAGAATGGTTATGGACGTGGAAGAAGACGTGGTGGTGAGAACCGTGAAAGAAGACGGGTGAACAAGCCACATAAGAAGTGGTGGAAGAGAAAATTGGCTAAGGAGTCTCGGCCAAAGTCAAATAATGACTCAAAGATGTGTGTGGGAACTTGTTGGTTAAGCCAAGAAGACAAGGCGTACGTTGAGAAAGAAGATGGGTTGAACACCATCACTATGGGCGAAGCACCCATGATTAGCTTGGCTCAAGGAGTGGCCAAGTATTTAAAAAAATGAGGAAACAAGTGGTGGAACAAAGTTTTTCCAAAAGAGTTGTTCCAAGTTACATGGAGAAACTTGTAGAGACTATGGAGTTCAAGGCAGTTGCTAATGATGTGCATCAATCCGTAAAGTCAGAAAACCCCTCAAGTTGGAGATTTTCATCAAAAAGAAAAGTTTGAGTTTAAGGGAGGAATTGTTGAGAATTAAACTAAAAAAAAAAACGTTTCATATTCTGGGGTGTTTTTCAACGAGGATTTGAAGGGTCAAATGGTAACCAAATTAAGCATATGACCTATGGATTTTGATGCTTCGGATGTCTAGTTTCTGATGGTTCACGTTTCAAGTTGTTTGGAGTTCTCTAGAAGAAGTTATGATGGTTTTAGTAACCAAAGGTCAGCTGTTACGTGGTATATTATGTCTTTAATGTCTTTAAGGTCTTTTAAGTATATTTATTGCTTTAGTTATTGTATGAATTTGAAGAGTCTTATTGAGTCTATAAATAGGTATTGTGCTCATTTGAGAATGAGAAAGTGAAAAAGCAAATCTTCAAGAAAAATTGGTGTGGTGATCCTCTACTCTCTCTCGCTCTCAAACACTCCATTTTTTGATCACATTTTGTAAATTTCGTTCGGCTCTCAGAACACAATAGGAGAAACCTAGATGATGGAACTAGCTTACGGATTGGAAGAAAGTGGAAAACCATTCATTTGGGTAGTTCGGCCACCCCTCGGCTTCGACATCAAAGCCGAATTCAGAGCTCATCAATGGCTTCCTGCGGGCTTCGAAGAGCGGATAATGAAGAGAAAGCAGGGTCTGTTAATCCGGCAATGGGCACCTCAGCTGGAGATTCTCGGCCATAAGTCGACCGGAGCTTTCCTGAGCCACTGCGGGTGGAACTCGGTGTTCGAGAGTCTGAGCCAGGGGGTACCACTCATTGGGTGGCCGATGGCGGGGGAGCAAGGGTACAATTCAAAGATGCTGGTGGAGAAGAGGGAGTGAGCGTGGAGCTGACGAGGGGGATGCAGAAGGAAATTGACAGAGAGAAGGTGAAGAAGGTGGTGGAGTTCGTTTTAGACAAAAATGGCGGAGGAGGGGAGATGCGGAAGAAGGCTGAAAAAGCAAAAGAGCAGATCAGAGCGTCAGTGTGGGAGGAGGGAGAAGAGAAGGGCTCATCAGTTGGTGCAGTTGATGATTTTGTTAAATTCATGCAATCCAAGAACCAACTTCTATAATTTCTTCTGCATAAAACAACTCAACGAAAGATTACACTTAGAGAATAATTTTCTAGGGTTTGCATGGGACACTAACAATCCAATTGGTGGGCTTCATCGTTTTCTAACTTTGCATTTAAAACTCTAGTGGTTGAGTTATGGGACTATATATGGCATAGTTCATTTTAGGGAAAATGACAAATCAACCATCGTGGTTTTCGATCAATGACAAGTCAACCACTGTGGTATATTTGCTAACAAGTTAACCACTAACATATGAGAAATTGACAAATCCAACATCACACTCAAGTTAACCCAGGCAAAATTGCCTGGACGCCGCAAACAAGTACCTGGACACCGCCCAGGCAAAACTGCCTGGATGCTGTGGCGTCCAGGCTCGGAGTCCAGGCAAACAAGCCTGGACGCTATGGCGTCCATGCAAAAAATGCCTGGACGCGCGGCGTCCAGGCAAAAAGGCCTGGACACCGCGGCGTCTCTAGAACTCTCTATTTGTCATGCATGGTGTTCTCGATCAATTGTGTTTCATGATTACTTCGAATTCGTTATGTATATGTTTTACGAATGCAATGTTTTTATTGGTTTTTTGCCTCTGCACCTTCAAACTAGCATAACTTTTGCTACGGATGTGGGAATTGGGCGCAGAAGGTATCAAATCGAAGCTCTCTCATAGATCTATAATCATCATGGGATAAAACCCATAACCACCTTTCTCAGCCCCAAAATCAATCGTTTAAGCCCTCAAATTTGCTATCAAACATTTGCTTAGTCTAGAAAAATGTTTGATCGCAAATTTGAGGGTTTAAATGATTGATTTTGGGGCTCAGAAAGGCGGTCATAGGGTGTGCCCTATTATGATTATAGATCTCTGAGAGAGCTTCGATTTGATACCTTATGCCCCCAATTCTGACATCCGTAGCAAAAGTTATGTTAGTTTGAAGGTGCAGAGGTCAAAAAACCAATAAAAACATTGCATTCGTAAAACATATACATAATGAATTCGAAGTAACCATGAAACACAATTGATCGAGAACGCCATGCATGACAAATAGAGAGTTCCAGAGACGCCGTGGTGTCCAGGCCTTTTGCCTGGACGCTTTTGCCTAGACGCTGCAGCGTCCAGACAGTTTTGCCTGTGCGGTGTCCAGGCACTTGTTTGCAGCGTCCAGGCAGTTTTTCCTGGGTTAACTTGAGTGTAATGTTGGATTTGTCAATTTCTCATACGTTAGTGGTTAACTTGTTAGCAAATATACCACAGTGGTTGACTTATCATTGACCGGAAACAACGATGGTTGATTTGTCATTTTTCCTTCATTTTAATAGGGTCTCAAGGTCCAAGGAATATAATTAAAAATAAGAAAATTAACAAAACAACTATTGAATTATTGAATCAAAGACAAGTTAATTACTAAATAATTTTCGCTCATAAATAAAATACTCAACTATAAGAATTAAACGACGCAAATATTGGCGTTATCTTGTTGAAATAAATGTTAAAAATAAGAAAACTTTTCAAAATATAAGATTTTTAGTTAACTTGTTCGAAATTGATTTTGGTATCAAAATAAAAGATTTCCATATAACTGTTTGTAGAAAAATCAATATACTTCAAATAAAACGTGTTTCTGATTCACTAAAGAAACTCGTCAAAAAACAAATTTCAAAAACTTTAAGCTGTTCAAAATCGATTTTGGTATCAAAATTGAAGATTTACAGTCAACTATTTGTTGAAAAATCAATGTCTTTCAAGCTAAACATATTTATGATCTATTGAGGAAGCTCGCTAGAAAATTCGTGGTTTGCTACACTGAATAACGACAAAGAATTCAGCAAATGAAGCAGAAATAGTATTTTTCACTGTGGAAAGAGTAGCTTTTGCTGCAGAAAGTAATCTTTCTCCTTTGAAAAGTAATGTTTCTGCTATGAAAAGATGACTTTCCATAAAGAAAACTAATCTTTCCTAAGTCATATTCCAATTGCTCACTTTCTGCATTGGGAAATAGTCTTTCTTATGTTGAAAGTAATATTTTCTTTACGGAAAGTAATCTTTCTTGAGTCCTATTTCAAGGGTTCACTTTTCGCAATGGAAAGACAACATTCTGCAGCAAAAAGAAAACATTTTTGAGGTTCAGTACATGATACATATTTGTTTGAGGTTTGTTACTTGAATTGAACGTTAACTGTCGTGCATGATTATGATGTTGATGATAGAAATCATGTACAGATTAGTTTTATGACTTGAAGATATGTTGTTTGTGTTAGGAATTAGGCTCTTTACATGATATTTGCTTTGAATTGAGGATAGATTTGTAGGATCGATATACGCTTATAGAGGGGGGTGAATATAGCGTTTTAACTTTTTCGTGCGATATTTTAATCTCTAATTACCTTAAGTGATTTAATGCATATTATTAAAATATCGATAACAAATATATGCAATAATATAAAGAGTAAGGGTTAGAGAAATGCACACAATATTTGTTTACGCGGTTCGGCAAACTAGCCTACGTCCGCGCTCCAAGTTGCACTTGGAGATACACTAAGTAATTGGCTTGCGGGTGCCAATAAAACCGTTTACAAATTGACTATTAGACGGGGCGTCACCCTTGACTAATTTTTAGGTCGTCAACCTTAGACTCTTACGAGTCGTCACCCTAAATTGACTATTGCGGGGCGTCACCCAATGATGAATTCTTAGGGAATCACTCTTTACAATCAAGCACAATAATAATTCGGAGATTTACTCTCAAATCTATCTAATCCGAATTATCCCAAAATATAACTCTCAAGTTCGGAATAGGGAGAATTGGATATACAACAATATCGAAAGCTCACAAAGATTTTATCGCGTATGAAAATAGGCAAAGCTTTGCTTTAGAATCCTTGGTTCGTTATAGAGAGCTTGGAGTGTTCATCTATTTATACACACTCCCACTGCTGCTTCCGGACCACCTCAGCGTCCGCACCTATCATCCGCACGACCGTTGCAAAAATGTCCGTTGAAAATATAGCCGTTGGACAGAAAATTCTGCACTTGCAGACGCCAAATCCATCGTCCGCTGCGTCCGCATATATCATCCGCACAAATATAATGAGGAATTGCAAGGGCTAGACCTATGGGGGATAAACACGTTAATATAATGAGGAATTGCAAGGGCTTTAACAAAGGCTGTGGAGTTGTTACGTGCTAGGATTTCGACAAAGGTGGTGGGGTTATCATTCATATGAACTTCAACAAATATTGCGAAGTTGTTGTGCATGATTAGCATAATAACTAACAGAGGTCTCATGAATTTGAGACTATCTCAACAAAGGCTATGAGACATAAGTGGTGAGACTTGGTGGCTGGTAAGGGCAAAATGACTTGTTGAAGATGGCGTTGGCTTGAAGAGAGCTCCATGAGGGAAGCTGGGCAACAGAGTGTTGCTTCTCCAGAAAAAAAAAATAGTAACTGAGTAGTAAGCTGTGAATCTCTCCCAGAGATGACTGATCGGCATAACCAGTGATTGCAGTGACGAAGGGGTTGTACTCACTGCCCAATCTTCCGAGAAAGTAAATCACATGATCACGACAAGACACTAGTTCGCCTATTATTGAGAGAGTATTGCAGCTCTGATACCAAGTTAGGAAAGACAAAATGTAAAGGACGAGGAGGAGAAGATGCATGAGAGAATATATCTTTTATGTACTATGTATTAATTTGATATCTTAAAGAGAGAAAACTAAGTGTGCATATATACACTAGTGAAAGGAATCTTCCTTATTTATGTATTGTATCCTAGATTTATATAAAAATAATAATAGAAATAACAAAGTTGTAAAGACTATACACTAACACATGGTCTTTCCTAAACTTTTCTCCTTCAATCACCCTAATCACCTATACTCGATGTCTCCCTTTGGATGGTTCTTCCATAGTGAAGAAATTACAATAGTCCAAAGCAAGCCCATAAACAAGTGAAGCTTTTCTAAAAGCTCAATCTATTCAATTTAGTCGTCTTCATCTACGCAACCTAGAAAGATTGGAGCCTGGAGGGAAGATAAAGGTTGGTATTGTACCCTCAGTCTTCACTGAAGTAAATGTTTTACCATAACATCTTCTTTTCTTGGCTGACAAAATCTTCAAACTTGAATTACTACCATAGCATCAATTGTATTATCTTTGATTTTCACAAATAATTTAATTATGTAAATACAATAATTTAAAATTTAATAAATTAATAGATTAACGGGAGAATTTTAATGAAAGATCTGAATAGTAGAGTTATTAAATAGGTATTGAAAATTAAAAAAATTAAAATAAAGGAATAAAAATACTAGAATTATTAAATAACTATGAAATTTAAAAAGTTAAAATGAAGAAGTTAAAATTAATTATATAGTTATAGAATTCAGAAATGTTTAATAATGAAGTTTATTTTATAGATAATCAAATAAAATTGAAATTAGAAAAACTAAATATAATGGAATTATTAAAGAAATAATATGTAATCCACTATTAATGAAGAAAATTTAAGTGTTAGTTTAATAGTTTTTTTTCTGAAAATTAAGGAAATATAGCGCAAAAGAATCAAATACTTTAGTAACCATTGGATGGGATTTAGGGAGGACTGTGATCATTTAGGATGGAGAAAGATTCTTCGCGAAAGTGTTGGACGCCGCTTGGACGCGGATGGGCGTTGAATCGTTGAATCTGTTTAGCGAAAGAAATGTGCATCATTGGATTAAGAAAAATATGCGTCTGTAGGAGTGTTTGATGTCGTGACTGCGTGAGAGTGTTGGATTGTAGGATTAGATCAGAAGAAGAAATGTAGATCGTTAGATTTAAGAAAGATTCTTCCACCGGAACATTTGATGTCATTCGGGCACAGAAGAATTTTGGACCATTAGATTTAGTTTAGTGGAAGAATTGTGAGCCGTTGGATTAGGAAAATATTTTTCTGCGGAAGAGAAAGATGTCTGTAATACACCGGTTTTTTATATCAGAATTTAATAAGGATAAAATTGGTAAGTAATTGGGGGAATTCGGATCAGTCAGATATTTATCGGGATATTACCAATGACATAACCTATAAATTATAATTTAAGGGAATTTATTGGAGGATAATTAGGATTAATTTGGGTGGAGTATTATATTGGGTAATTAAATTTATGATGAAAAATATATTTTGTAATCGTTAAATTTACGAGAAAAGAAATATTTTGGAAAATTATAAAGTGAAGGATGGTTACGGATTTTGTATTTTACACATTCGGTCGAGTTGAGGTCACGGTTTAGGTTGAATATCACGATCGAATTGCATTTCAGGACGTTCCCTGACATTTTCAGTTGACCCGCAGTCGAAGCTAGGTCGTGTGTCTCGATCTATTGTTATCACCTTTCAATTCAAATTATTGATTTCCTTATTTAATCAAATCCCCTTTCTAATTTATTCCAAATTAATCATTAACCAAAATTCTCACTTACCACATTCCAATCATTTCCAACAAATAAATCTTCATCAAAATAATTCTATTATTCCAAATTAATTTCCAAATTAAATTTCATTACGGGAAATCGGGGGTATAATAGATGCAATACCAAAGCTATTTTGTTCTCCATTGGGGGCATTAACCTCCCAAAGCTCTAATGGTACCCGTATTACCAAAGTTATTACGTATCTTATTTCATCTTTCTTTTTCTTACCTAAAAAACTTATGCATGAGAAAACATTTACTCAAATTTTCTCAAAACATGATGCATGAAAAAATGCAACCTGCATGCAACTCAAACTTTATCTAACGTCATCAAAACATCTTATCCTCATATTAAATATAACATAATATAACAGGAACTGTAAAACACTTTTTCTAACTTAAACCAATCATTTTGTGGCACATTCCTTAAAGGGTCAAACACATGCATCATTTCTTACTTTTGTCATTTACCCGTGAGATACCAATTGTTCTTTCTCACTCGTAAGCCTTCTTTATTCGCAACACAGTTTATTTTCCTTGCTTATTATCTTTTCTGCATGAATATCTTCAACAACACTATCCTTGACCCTCAGCAAAGAGACTCCTCTCCTTTAGTATATTCTGTCCCATGAACTCTGCATGCTAAAGCCCAAGAGACTTCACGAATAATGCTAGAAAAAGTCTCAAGGTATTTCCTTTACAATGAGAAGTTATCATTTAAATCTAAGGTATCTGTTTCTCTACATACTTCACTTCCAGATTCATCCCTAATGGATCTATAAATCTTATCTCTTAATCGCCACCTTTGATTCATAATCAGCCGAATAATAGCTTGGTAACTTTTCCTCCATGTTACAATATTTGCGAGTTTCCTTCATCGTCCAGAAGCTGCTTCAAAACAATAACTTACAGTTGCGGAAGCCTACACTCCCGCGGCGGCTACATTTGCACCCACTGAGAATATTCCCAGCGAATATTCCCTTCTTGTAGTGCTAATCGACCAATCAACAACTGCAATGTCTTTTCACAGACGTACTCCCTACCTCAAATGCACTTCATAACATAAAACAGCGACATATTGTCTTTACTATTACACTTCCATAGACATGTTCCCTTTTGCGGAAATGGATTCACTTATCCAAATGACATCGTTTCGCTTTTCTTCTCGATTTTCACGGATGCATTCGCTCCCTCGGATACGCTCCCTTTCATTAAACAATGACGTTCAACATTTTATCACTTAACATCTTTTCGCACAACATCCTTTCCTTCCATGAAGGAATCTTTTGCTCCTGCGGAAGCATCTTTTCCATCATCTGATGGTCCACTATTCATTCTCAAATTAAATCCAACAATCCTTTCTCTACCAAACCCTCATGTCATCTTTCTTTTTGTTTCCTCATCCAATGGTTCTAGTCTCTTCCACATTCACAATCCAGCGATCCTCCTCTCTTCAACACAGAATCTTTCATTTCTGTAGAAACATCTTTTCTTGATCCAATGACCATCAATTTTTCATGTAAAATCTAAGATTTTTAATAATTTTGAAATTTCGTGTGTAAATTTTTTTCGTAATTTTCGGTCAAGCGTTGAAAAGTTGATATATTTTGTCGCATAGCGACCCCGTGTGATTTTTCAATCAATAGTCAAATTGAGTTTTATCAAGCAGTAAGTTCATCGTGTAAATGTTTTCGATAAATTATTTTGACTAAGAAATTATTTTCGGTTAGTGTTTTGAACAAGTCGAGTTTTAAATCAAAATTTAAATCAGGTCATTTAATATATATATATATATATATATATATATATATATATATATATTTTCGGTTATATATATTATTTAATTAATAAATTATTATTTTTATATAGATGAGTGAAAACATAGAAGAAGAAAATCTTCTATGTTTCCGCTCAGCCAAGCGTGAGACACGGGGAGGGAGAGGAGAGCAAATCAGAACATCTCTGATTTTTTACGACGGATTCGATTCCTGTTGTCCTCGCCAACAACTTTTATAAAGGGCATTGGTAAGCATTTTTGTTTTCCTCCTCTGTTTTCATGTTCAAAGATTAAGGTTTGATTTAGCTTCGGATTCAGTGTTCAAAACTCGAATCCAAGGGAACCTTTTGGTTTATATTGGTAGAATTGAAGTTTATTCAGGATTATTTGTCGATAGGAGTAAAAAATAAGGCGAAATGCACAGAAAATGACAATTTTCCTAAGAAACTGGTCGACCAGTGTAACACTAATCGACCACAAATCGACTAGTGAGTGAAACTAGTAGATCAGTGAGCTAAACTGGTCGATCTGTGGTTGACCAACGATTGACAAGAAAGGGGAATTTCGTCTTTGTTTTGTCGCGTTGGGTCGTTTGTGCGTTGGTTGGGTTCCTATACTTGACATAGGACTTTCACCTATTTCTTGCAACTCATTGTTGGAAAATGTTTGTCTTTTAGCAAAGTTTTAGGCTTGGTTTGGTTTATGGATCTCGAGCCAAGTTTCAACTAAAGGCATCATTGATTGACTTTAGACGAATCTCCTCAACTGTTAACTCTTGGATAGTTACGGGTGTGTCGTTTCAACCGTTGTGAGGTCCCAGTTAATCGTCGATGTGTCTTGTTCAACACTGTATGGTCCTGGTTGACTGTTGTTAAGTTTGGTCCAAGTTATGAGGCTCCAATTGACCTTCGCTTTTGCCCCGACGACTGTTAAGTGGTCTCAGTCGACCACTGTGATGCTTTGTCGACCATAGTTAGGTTCGAGGGGCTTCAATTATGACTTCTAGACTACTTAGTGAATCAGGTTGAGTGTGTCGTGTTCCGTCTTCCATCGTCATCTCTTGTTGACCGGTGAGACTTTCTGGTTGTCTTTTGAATGTCGGGTCGACCATAGTTATATTTTGGTTGATCGCATTGTTTGTTTCTCAAGGTTGGATTAGTGAACTCCATGCGGCTTCATCAACCATACCTTGTTCTCCCTTGTGCAGATTCTCGGCTCAAGGACATGTTAGGTGGTGATGCGTGTTTCATGTTTATAGATTAGAGGTTTCACTAGTTATTATGTTATGAATATGATGATTGATATCATAATGGTCGAGAATATATTTACTGCATTCATAAAAATGTTTTCATTAAGAAAGATAATAAAGAATAAAAGACGAAGTGAATAAACGTAAATGGTCATTGTGGGCATGAACTCGAGTAGACTGTCCCGCATAAGGTGGACCAAATGGTATCTCTCTCTCCCTTAGACTAAATGACCACAACGATCAAACTATAAAGTAAAAGAAAAAGGAAAATATTGTTGACTGAAAAGACATAGTTTTTACATGTTGCATCTCATAGTCATGTTACTTGTTGCACTTTATAATTATGTTTACATTATACATCTCTTATTGAGCATTACATTCATAGTTGAACTTTGTGATTATGTGATGTGGGTAAGAACCGAGTTTTATGGAACATGATGATAGAGACAATTGATAACGCAGTTAAAGATGAATTAAAAAATTTAACTATCATTGAATTTTATTTTAAAGATTTTTATGTGTATGTTTGAAAAGTATGAATTAATCTTTTATCCATTTTCTACCTGACATAAGAAAAGAACAGACGAGAAGGTTTGCCGAGAAGGTTTGCCGAGAAGGTTTTGCCGCTCGGGGCGTTACATCGATCTTCCTTCTCTTCTCCGCCGTTTAAGCCTACTCCAAAACCTTGGGAAACAGACCAGAGAGACATGGCAAGCGAACGGAGAGACCATGTTCTCATGCTCCCATTCCTCGCCCATGGCCATCTTATCCCTTTTCTGGGACTAGCAAAGCGAATCCAGCAAATATCAGGCTTCGCCATAACCATAGCTTCTACTCCTCTCAACATTCAGTACCTCAAATCCACCATCTCTTCCACCTTCTCCTCCTCCTCCTCCTCCTCCTCCATCGTCTATACCGAGCTCCCTTTCTCCGTCTCCGACCACCGGATTCCTCCCAACACAGAAAGCACCGAGAATCTCTCTCTCGACCAGATCGGAATCTTCTGTCATTTCACTCTCTCCCTCGAAGCTCCGGTTAGAAGTCTCGTAGCTGATATCGTCAGAACAGAAGGAAAGCCGCCGATCTGCATCATCTCCGACGTATTTTTCGGTTGGACGACGAAAATAGCGAGAAGCTTCGGAACTCGGAGTATCACCTTCACCACCGGGGGTGCTTACGGCACTCTGGCCTATGTTTCTCTCTGGATTCACTTACCCCACAGGGAAACTGCCGGCGACGAGTTTTCTATCCCGGGATTTCCTCCGACCATCAAATTCCATCGCTCCCACCTTCACAAATTCTTAAACGCCGCCGACGGAAGGGATACATGGTCAACTTTTTTGCAGCCCCAAATTTCACTTTCTCTGGATTCCGACGGGTGGCTCTGCAACTCTGTCGAAGAAATCGAGCCTTTCGGATTAGAGCTGCTCAGAAAGTATGTGAAAACACAGGTATGGACAATCGGACCTCTTCTTCCTCCGGAGGCCCTTAAGATGTCGACCTCGAACTCCTCTACCGGAGTTAGTAACTTTGCCGGGAAACGAGCTGGAGTTTCGGGGGAAAAGTGTATTGAGTGGCTGAACTACCACGATTCTAACTCCGTTGTGTACATTTCGTTCGGCTCCCAGAACACAATAGGAGAAACCCAGATGATGGAACTAGCTTACGGATTGGAAGAAAGTGGAAAATCATTTATTTGGGTAGTCCGGCCACCCCTCGGCTCCGACATCAAGGGCGAATTCAGAGCTCATCAATGGCTTCCTGCGGGCTTCGAAGAGCTGATAACAAAGAGAAAGCAGGGTCTGTTAATCCGGCAATGGGCACCTCAGCTGGAGATTCTCGGACATAAGTCAACCGGAGCTTTCCTGAGCCACTGCGGGTGGAACTCGGTGTTCGAAAGTCTGAGCCAGGGGGTGCCACTCATTGGGTGGCCAATGGCGGCGGAGCAAGGGTATAATTCAAAGATGCTGGTGGAGGAGATGGGAGTGAGCGTGGAGCTGACGAGGGGGTTGCAGAATGAAATTGACAGAGAGAAGGTGAAGAAGGTGGTGGAGTTCGTTTTAGACAAAAATGGCGGAGGAGGGGAGATGCGGAAGAAGGCTGAAAAAGCAAAAGAGCAGATCAGAGCGGCAGCGAGGGATGAAGGAGAAGAGAAGGGCTCATCAGCTCGTGCAGTTGATGATTTCGTTAAATTCATGCAATCCAAGAACCAACTTCTATAATTTCTTCTGCAAAAAACCACTCAAGAACTCTATGATCCTCCTATAAGAATATTGATTAGGATATAAAAAGTTACTTTATATTAATAATTGGGCTATTTTCATATAATACCTTCTCCTTTTATGACCTTTTTACCTAAACACCTTAACGTTTCAAAATTTTTAACTGACACCTTCACTTATACGCTGTTAGCAATTGTCACCTTCTGTTATCTTACCCCTAAATCCTATCGCTTGCAATCTGAAAGGCGTCGAAGAATCGAAGTCGAAGTCCCTCACAAATTACTCTCTGCGAAGGCGAAAGGCGACAGGCAACGAGTCCTGCTTGAAGCGTCGTCGAAGCTGGAATCTGACCTACGGTGTGAAGCGATATCCGACGCAAGACCGGCGACGAGTAGGACTCCGACGCACTACAGGCGACGAAGGAGACGAATCGGACTCCTGCTTGAAGCGACCTCCGAAGCCCAAACAAGTCTGACTTGAAGTGCTCCGACTGCGACCTCTGACCTCCGATTTGAAGACGAAACCAGGTTGGATCTCTCCTCTCTCAATATGGCTTCGGATCAGAAAAATTACCCAGAAATCAAAGAAGATGAATCAATTATTACAATAAGAAACCATTTCGAAGATGGTTGAAACTAGAAAAACCGTAGCAATCTGAATTTGGAAGTTATTATAACATATTGATTCAATTGAAGCTTTCATTGGTCATTATGTTTAACAAACAACCTGGTAGCACTTTGTTGTGCTTTGTAACTCCAAGGTCATCTGGGTTTGTTATTCCAAACAAGACATTTGCTGCTGCACTTCCAGCTGAACTTCCAGTATCAGAGACATCTCACAAGGATTCTGCATCTTCTTCAGTAGTTCATAATCTTACCACGACTCTGAGGAAATGGATGGAAAGGCTACATGGAGACCAAAAAAAAAGCTTGAATGATGTCCTATAATGACATGCCTCGGGGGCTGACGCCTATTACTCGATCGCAAACAAGGTCCTTACTTTTACTTAGCCAAATTACTGATGATCTTGTTTCTTTTGCAGGTATTAACTTCGAGGATGGTTCCATTTGGGATGTTGTCCTAACGGATAGGGAGCAGCCCGTGCATGTCTTGACTTGGGACACACGTGAGTGTTGTGAGCTTCATCAGACGGGAATTTGTCTTCCCGGCATCCTAAACGTGTAACCTTTCAATTCTGCATTTTTTTCATTTCTTATTTTTTTTTCATGGCAAACATTGAGCCTATTTTGTGAGGGTAAGACATGGTTATAAGCTTTACTCATTCATGCATTTAGATTGTTGGTTAGGTTAGATGGTGATGATTCAGTTATGGGTTGATGGGCCAAGTCCAATCCATTTCAAGCCCAAGGAAAGAGAAAGCACAAAGAAAACATCAAGGAGCTGCCACGTGTACGCCATGCATGTTATCTCCCACCAGCTTTAATCTCGGCCATTCATTCCACATTCATCCAGGGCCTGCATATTGCCACCCAAAGAAAACATCCAGGAGCTGCCACGTGCACATCATGCATATTGCCACCCACCTGCCTCATCTCGGCCGTCCATCATCCCCTACTCATCATCACCTAGGCTTATAAATATCCATGGATTAGATGCATTGAAAATTTTTTGATCATATTAATATATTAGTAGCTTTCTCCTCTGTGAGAGAAATCCCGACCCTGTCGTGAGTCAGCCCCAGATTTTCGAATCCGAGACGAAGTAGAGGACTTCCTTGTTAGCAAGCTCGTGGTGCTTGAGCTAACTCGTAAGTTTTCCCTTTTCAAACTTCCATTGAGAGTTTGAGCGAGGGAAAACTGAACCATTGCCTACGATTGGTAGATTTTCTTCGAAAATCTAGAATCCGTGAACCTCACGTTAGATAGTTCCCGGATCCGATCAAGGGTCTACATCTCCTCCCCTGTCGCTCATCGTGGGTTTCTAACACGTGCTTCCTTTTTTAGGTCGTCTCGTGTCATATAAGTTTTGCTCATTTTCATCAATTTCTTTTCATTAAGGAACAACTTTACCTTTTTGTGTAAATCTAGAGTAATGAACATAATTCTCCCTTTCATTTTCTTGCTTATTTGAGGATATTTTTCATGTTGAATTCTGGGTGAGTTGTTCATACTGCTCGTACTGAAAAAAAAAAACCAAGGGTATCTATTTTTCTACAATAAATTGATAATTATGTGGTGCATTGATGGTAGTTTTAAGTTGCTCAGGTTTTAAGTGGGCCTAGTTAGGAGTTCTTCTTCAACGATGACAATAATACAGAAATACAATGAGGATGCTCAAAGCTGGCAAGAAGGTGAGTTATATACTTAGGCATAAATTAAAAATGTTATTGTTATGTGCAGGGCAAAGTTTAGGGAGTTGCATTAGAACAAGTTTCTGCTTCCATCGCCTTGTTTTGGAATTATTACTCTGCATCAGATAAGGTTAGGGAGTTACATGAATATTAGATAAAGTTAGTCTTTATGGAATTGTGAATCATCTCTTCATATTTTACTGAATAATTTGAAAATGTAAGAAGTTTTTATACTACACTAACCAATTTTTTTTATCGTGTTTAGAGAAGTGAAGGATGCAATTTATTTGCCTGGCATGACGTAGCAATAGGCGTGCGAGAAAAGAAAATTGTTAATTGTCTACAATCAACTGTCGCGCAGTTAGAGGCTGTTAATAAGAAGCTTACAAGAAAGTGTCGTATTTATTTACATGTATTGTGGATTGCAAACATTATTTGGTTTCTAGTCTTTTTTACATATTGTGGTTATTGTAGAGGTTGAATTTAGGTTCGTTGGTTATTAATTTTGATTTCTTGTATTAAACTTCAAGTACATGATTTTTGATTGGTTGTTTAGAAGTCAAAGTTTAATACAAGAAGAAGCTTTATAAATCCCAAATGAATGTTGTACAATAATTCAAGAAGATGATCGTTTCAATAACTTGAAGTTTAATACAAAAAATCTAGTCATAAATTTGAAATGGATGTTGTACATTTCTTTCATTTTGACTTTAAACTTCTTGTAAGCCAATATATTGCATCTTAGATGCATGCAACCTCTAGTTACAACCTTTTTCACATATGGCTGTTAACCGTGTAACTTTATTTTTTATAAATTTGACATTGTGTTCATTCCTTATAGCACTTTCAACCACCAACTCTTTAATTTCTGCAAGCGAGCTGAACTTCATTCCTAATGCTACTTCCATGGAAGTGGATACAGATGTGATGTTCGTATAATTCTCCTGCAACTGATAATCTACCTCTTCACTTGATTCGTTTAGTGAGTAAAGTTCTTCATTCAAACTTTCAGTACTTGCTATAGTCACATCAAGATCCCCAACAAGTTGCATCCCCTCACTTGAACTCCTTTCATAATTTAATTCTATTGACAGGTTGTCCATTGAATCACCTGCCACAATTAAAATTTAACAAATGAATGAGACTAAACAACATAATTGAACCACCAAATAATGCCACATTCTCCATGTTCACTTGCTACAAGAAAACAAATACTGCTACGTGAGCACTTAGAAACTATGCAACTGTAATAAAGACTAATTTCCATATAGCTTCGTATATTGAGTGTTTGATACTTCAATCCATAACTTTCCTTAAGCTTTATGAGTTTCTTGTCCAGAAAAACAGACACTAGTTATCCTCATTCATCTCATAAGATACCCCTTGCCTACATATTCCAGAGGCACAAACTAATTTACTGTAAAACTCATTCACAATTAACCTACGAAACAAAATAAGAACAGAGAGATTATCTCACTGATCTAGTTTTATCATTAACAAATAAAGGTTCTAGTAAAGTTCGATTATTTGTCATGCCGGATTCCATAGATGACTTACAGCAGCAGAACCAAAACAAAACCAATTTCAAACTAACAACAACAGCAATTGCAGGACTTATTGCAGACAGAAATCAGATAACCCATACCAGTAGATTGCTACATCTATCCATATTAACCAGAGCAGTACACAAAAATCATACGAAAATCACAAAGCTTAGCGTTTGGCATGTCCTTACCGAAATCAGAGAAATGGCGGAGAAAATGTTGGGTTTTTAACCAATAAAACAAAAACTATTTTTGGAGGAAAAGAAGAAAAACTGATGCTGCAAACTGATGAGATAAATTCATAAACTCATAATTGAAAAATTATATCTAACAACTATTTAAAAAGATAAAACATAACAAACTAACAAGATATCCTATTTTAAAACTAATTTGAATAGATCAAATCTTAATTCAAAAAATCAAATAAACTTCACGTGGACCCGACACATGGACTTTTACTCATAAGAATCTAAAGCATATTTTCAACACTCCTCCTTGCTTTAGAGACTTCAAACTCCAATCTTCTTCCTTAGAAATTTAAGTCATGCAACTGGTGCAAATGTATTTGAGTAGTCAACTCCAAATATCTGATCATAGCCCTTCACCACTAGTCTTTCCTTGTTTTTATGAACTGAACCATAAGCATTGAGTTTAGTTCTAAATAACCATTTGAGTTCAATTACTTTCATACCTTGAGGTATCTCCACAAGACACCAAATCTTGTTTTTCTCTATCGTGGACAGCTCCTCCTTCATTACTATCATCCAATTTTGCTCTTTCTTGGTTTCTTCATAGTCTGCAGGTTCACAAACTACTATGTTGCATTTATGATAGGTGTTAGAGGGAAATCGAGTACCTCTAATAGAAGCATTGTCAAAAACTTTATTTTTCCCGCCATCATCATTCTGATCTTGTGTTTCAATATCAGCCTGATTTTGAAGTTGCAATTTTTTTGTTGCTCTCCAAACCTTTTTGGGAAATGGCTTTCTGCTTTGCTTTCCAAACTGACGTACTTTAGTGATGTTTTCCTTGGCAGAAAATGCAGCATGCTCCTCCTTAATTGGATTGAAGGAAAAACTTCTCTTTTTCATCTTGATATTGAAGATTTCCATGCATGCTTGGTCTTCAATCAGACAACACCCATTGTTGAACGTCACTTTGTACCCCTTTTCTATTAATTGACCAATACTAATCAAATTTTGATTAATTTCAGGAACATAAAGTACATCTTGAATTAACTTTGTCCCTGTGCAATTTGTTATTGCTATGGTGCCTTTGCCTTTTACTTCAATGTAATGACCATTGCCAATTCTCACTTTCTTTGACTCTGCATCCCCCAATTCTCTAAACAACTTCTTGTTATTAGTCATGTGGTTGGTGCAGCCACTGTCAATCAACCAATTCTCATTGGCTTCACTGTCTGCAAAACATGTAGCCACAAAAAGTTGATCTTCCTCCTCTTGATCAGCAATTTGTGCTTCTTCACCTTGCTGTTGTTTTTCGTTTTTGCATATGATAGCTTCATGTCCCATGAGGTTGCAATTGCTACATTTTGCATCTGGTCTCCTCCAACATTTGAAGGGAGGGTGACCTTTTTTGTTACAATATTGGCATGGAGGATAATTGTTCTTTGCTCCAAACCTTTTGTTTTCTGAATTACTTTTGCAGCTTGTTTCATGATTCTCGCCACTTGCTGCTTGTATTTTTTTTGTTCGTATTCTTTCTCGCATCATGATTTTTGACAAATAAAGCTCTTTCAACAACACCTTCCTGCCTCATTAATCGTCTCTGCTCCTGTGCTTGCAAGACACTTAAGAGTTCAGTAAGAGAAATTTTTGACAAATCCTTAGTATTTTCTAAGGTTGTAATTGAAGCCTCAAATCTTTCCGGCAATGTTACGAGAATTTTCTGAACAATTCTTGAATCTGTCAGAGAAGAACCCAATATTCTAACCTGATTCGCTATGCTGAGTAGCCTGTCAAAATACTCTTTTATGGTTTCTGTCTCTTTCATCTTTTGCAACTCAAAATCACGAACAAGATTCATTACCTTCATTCCTCGAATCCTTTCATCCCCTTCATACTCAGTTTTGAGATAATCCCATATCTCCTTTCCTGACTTTAAAGACATAATTCGAGTAAAAATAGTTGATGAAACTGCAGCAAATAAACAGGCTTTTGCCTTTGATTTCTTTGTCTTCTTTTCTTTCTGCGATTTGATTTGTACCATGGTGGGATTGTTTGGAAGAACAGGAATATCATAGTCCTCTTCTACTGCTTCCCAAAGATCCAAAGCTTCTAAATACGTCTCCATTCGAACTGCCCAGATTTGGTAGTTATCTCCATCGAAAATCGGTGGAGCCATAAAGGAGAAATTTGCTTCAGTTTCCATGATAGCTTGAACTCACAGATCCCTAAAGAACAATAGCTCTGATACCAGTTGTTGGGTTTTTAACCAATAAAACAAAAACTATTTTTGGAGGAAAAGAAGAAAAACTGATGCTGCAAACTGATGAGATAAATTCATAAACTCATAATTGAAAAATTACATCTAACAACTATTTAAAAAGATAAAACATAACAAACTAACAAGATATCATATTTTAAAACTAATTTGAATAGATCAAATCTTAATTCAAAAAATCAAATAAACTTCACGTGGACCCGACACATGGACTTTTACTCATAAGAATCTAAAGCATATTTTCAACAGAAAAATCCCTCAGACGAAGCTCCACAGTCGCGGTTTCACCGTTGCCCACGATCGACAGTCGCCCTCTCGCCGCTGCCCTCGGCTTCCACCCGGACAGAGTTGCACAATCGGAGACTCTCACTCGGAATACTGAGTTTTCCTTCTCGGCCACCCTCTCCCGCGAGCCTCTCCAACCTGGTTTCGTCTTCAAATCGGAGGTCGGAGGTCGCAGTCGGAGCACTTCAAGTCAGACTTGTTCGGGCTTCGGAGGTCGCTTCAAGCAGGAGTCCGATTCGTCTCCTTCGTCACCTGTAGTGTGTCGGATTCCAGCTTCGGACAACGCTTCAACAGGAGTCCTACTCGTCGCCAGTCGTGCGTCGGATATCGCTTCACACCGTAGGTCAGATTCCAGCTTCGGCGACGCTTCAAGCAGGACTCGTCGCCTTTCGCCTTCGCAGAGAGTAATTTGTGAGGGACTTCGGCTTCGATTCTTCGACGCCTTTCAGATTACAAGTGATGGGATTCAGGGGTAAGATAACAGAAGGTGATAGTTGCTAACAGCGTATAAATGAAGGTGTCAGTTAAAAATTTTGAAACGTTAAGGTGTCAGGTAAAAAGGTCATCAAAGGTGAAGGTATTATATGAAAATAGCCCTTAATTTAACTATGGATATCAAATTATTTAACCATTAATATATTATATTTAATGATTTCAGGAGGAAAATTATCAAATCAACCTCTGTACTATTGAATCAATGACGAGTCAAACACTGAATAATCTTCGCTAATAACTTAAACACTCAATTATGAAAAATAGACGCTGCAATCATCGCTGTTACGTTTTCTGTTAAAAATTTCAATTTTATTCTGCAGAGAAAAGAATGAACTTTCCTTCTTTCAGCCGCAAAAAGAAAGAAAAATGGAAGTTTTCTTCTTTCCTCCATCTCCCTCACGTCTTCTTCGTTGCGCAACGAATTTCATCGTTCCGCTGCAAAATTTGAGTTGGATATAAAAGATTATGTTATATTATTATTGCAAAATTAATATATTATTTTAAATATTTATAATTTATATTAATTATTATACTGATTAACCAATAATGTGTTAATATTATCGTATAATTAAAAATTAAACATAATATTAATTTTAGATTTGGCTAAACTTTTACTTGTTATACACGTGCTTATATTAATGGATTTGGTCCCCACATAATTCAATTTGTTGGGGATCTAACTAGTTCAAAAAATTTCACTTAGAGAAGAGTATTTATAGGATTTGCATGGGACACTAACAATCCAATTGGGTGGGATTTCAACTTTGTGGGTGTCGTTTTCAACTAAGACTCTAGTGGTATGGTCCATTTTGCTTTTTAATTTTACCTAAAAAAACACTTAGAAAATGACAAATCAAATAGTTATAAAAAGGGGTCTCAAGGTCCACGGGACATAGCAAATAAGACCAAACCAGAAGCATTCAGTAGATATGCATACAATTTGAAGTATATTACATAACCAGATAGCCATGGCCTTGGTTGTACCGCAATGGTTGAGAAGCCTTTCATACCTGCGAAATAATATTGGAGGAATAATTTTCATCATCATGGTTCTAGAGTCATTATACGTGGCAGCCTGTTCTGTGAAGATCAGAACTGACTCATGTGTGAATTTGATCCATATCAGAGAGGGTGCACAAACACAATCCTACATCACTTAAGTGAATAGAAAATACATGATTAATAAGTAGGGTTCACCTCCATACTTAGTACAAACGCGTTTTAACTAAATTTAATAATAAAATTGTGCAGATCTCGACTTAAAATAGATAATATTGTACTAAAAGCACAGAAGACTTGAAATTATCTCATCATGACCTGAAAAAATAATAGACCCCACTATAAACCAACCATGATTAAAGCCTTACATGCCTCCAATTACATGCAAGGAGCAAGACCAACTCAAATAAACCCTAAAAGACAAGAAGAGCCAAGGCAGGCATTGAATTGACAACTGTATTTGGGAAGGTATGGTGTGATAGGAGGATTATGTATATACAAGAGACAAGTAGGCAAGAGTGCATTCTCTGTTGGGTAAAGGGTAAAGTTAGGTTTAGTTTAGTTATTAACTTTTATATATATTTTTAACCTAATGTTTGCGTTTGTCGCTATTTAATTAAGCATACTAATTATGAAAAATTATAAATAGTTAGAACACCATGTTAATTATTATCCGTTTTGAGCTGAAATCTGTACGATTTTGTTCTTGGCGTTAGCTAAAAACACATTGTACTAAGTAAGGAGGGGAACCCTACTTATAAACCATGCATTTTCTACTCTCCCAAGTGATGTAGATTGTACTCCTCCACTAATATGGATCAGATCTACACTTGGTTTATTTTTTACCTTCACAGGGCGGACTGCCACATGAATACTTATCATAACCAAATGTAATTAACCACTTACCCTTTCAAGTTTTGTAATGTTTGAGTGGTCCGTTAAAGCTCATCTAATATCGTTGAGATTTAAGAGATCATTTATTAATTAGTGTAATTAATGTCTTATTTTAATTATTTATAGTTTTGTTTTAATTATTATATCAATTAATCAAATACAAGTAAATTTCACGTTGTAAGATAAAAATTAGAATATAAACTTAGAAAGTAATCTGGCATTATCCTATTTGAGACAAGTTTGCAATAAAAAAAGGAACTCCTCAATATTGACTTCCCCATCATTATTTGTCTAATTACTAGTTTAAATAATATATTATGATCGCTACAACGATAACACAGAGCTAACCATTTTATTATATAATTACTTTATATACGGGTCATTTGTAAAAAGATAATTTATCTGCAGCTGTTAAAAATTTAAATTTTTAACAAAAATTGTGATAACAATGTTTACCTTGTTTATTTTCTATAGTTTATTATTTTATTTGTTAGTAAAAATTATTTAGTGTTTTTTTTATCACTAATATTATATTTCAGTGTTTTTTTTATGAATTATCCAATAATTAATATAAATAAGTTGTATAAAAGAAATTAGGGAAATTGACAAAACAACCACTGAACTGTGATATCAATGATAGATAAGTCAACTATTAAACAATTTTCGCTAATAAGTAAAACGCTCGACTATGAAAAATGAATCACACAAATATTATCATTAACTTGTTGAAAGAAACGTTCAAAATAATAAGACTTTTCCAAATGAAAGGTTTTCGGTTAATCTGTTTGAAATCGATTTTAATATCAAAATGGAAGATTTTCACTTAACTGTTTGTTGAAAAATCAATGTACTTCAAACTAAACATATTTCCGATTCATTAAGGAAACTTGTCGAAAAATATATTTTAGAAACATTAAGCTGTTGAAATCAATTTTAGTATCAAAATAGAAGATTTTCAGTTAACCGTTGGTTGAAAAATCAATGTACTCCTAACTAGACATGTTTTCGATTCAATGAGGAAATTCGACAAAAAATTCATTGTTTGATACACTAAAGAACGATAAAATAATTCAGTAAATAGAGCAGAAAGAGTAGATTCTACTACGGAAAGTAATCTTTCTACTGCGAAAAGTCATATTTCATCTGCATAATGTTATTTTTTGCTGCGGAAAGTCATATTTCCTTAGCACTATTTCAAAGACTCACTTTCCACGGTAGAAAGAAATCATTATTATATATATATATATATTGACGGTGATCTATTTATTTTTAAATTTGGCAAGAAATTAAGATAAAATTGTCCCTTGGGATCTATCAAATTTGGCCTTTCTTCTACTTCTTCTACCTCCAGATTTCTGTTTCAGATGTCCCCCCTCTCTCGTTCTTACCGTTCACCGCCCCCAATCCTGTTCCTGTTTGTTCTCCTCCTTGCTTCCCTTCTCTGCCTCTCTTCCGTGCTCGCCGACGACGTTTCTCTTGATGACGACTCGACTCCCAAGTCTCCATTCTGCAATAATCCTTTCCAACTGGTATTTTCTTTATTTTCAGTCAAATTCTCACTTCCATTTTCGTTACAATTTGTTTCCTTCATCGCTTATCTTTCTTTGGTGTCTTATTTTCTTTTCTGCTTATCGAGTTGACTAGGACTTGACATTGAAGGAACGAATAGGAAACATGTTATCCAAGAATTGGGGTAATTATTGTATGCATGTTATTTTCTTTCACCTTTTCATAAAATGTCTTATCGATGTGAAATAGCTTCGTGATGGGTATCATTGAGGCGTAATTTTGAGAGAACCGTTGAATTTTGTATTTGTTCTTTTTTAGATGATGTGCCACTCTTTTGAATGATCAGCTACTTAATGAAATAAAATTTGATCAGGCTCTTATATCCTCCTGCTAAAACCTGAAACTGTAGCATTTCTGTAGTGAATTGTGATTCAGATTTGATAAGCCATCTTTTTGCGTTGTATCTCTTTCAGACCAAGGTTAAGAGCTGGATTAATGGCCACGAAGATGAGAACTTAGTTGGATTAAGTGCAAGATTTGGGGCATTATTGCCTTCTTATGCTGACAGCGATCTAAGACTGCCTGCAATTTTCTCAAATCCATTAAATGGCTGTTCCACATCCTCTTCAAAGGTTATGGCACATTGGTTTGCATTGGTGTGATATATGTAGGCATGTACTTCACATAGTCATAAATCGACCGTTACTTTTGGTTTTGATGAGTTTTGCAGGAGGATTGAAACACTTTTATCTAAGTGTCATCTTCTTTACTGTAAACTATATATCAAACGCTTTTATCCTGTCAAAGACATGATGTGAATTATATTTATATTCATTCTTTCCATGCGCACTTGCTCATTTTTGTCCATCCCTCTCACAGTTATCTGGATCTATTGTCTTGTCCTTTCGTGGTGAATGTGACTTCACAGCAAAGGCAGAGGTCGCACAGTCAGGGGGTGCTGCAGCGCTTTTGGTGATAAATGATGATGAAGGTCTTAGTTGTTGCATCAACATATTAAATTGCTTTATTTCTGCCTGATATAGTTTGCCCCTTTTTCGAATTAAAATTGTAATGTGGTGTGAGGCTGTACATTATGGACCTTGAAACCATAAACCAGGAATTTTAATTGAGGACTTTAGGAAGTTATAAGAGATATTGTAGGTGAAAACAGGTTCTGTCAGAAACATTACGATTAAGAATGATTATATCATTTTTCTCAATGACTGAGTCAAGTGAGAAGTCAGGCATGTGGTTAATTTATTGATGACTAGTTGATGTTCTGTTTTTTTTCATATGCCTTTCGATCAATTATTTGCAGTAGTTTAACATTTTAACTGTTTGGTTCTCAAATTTGAAACTTATTTCTGAACTTATCTAGATCTATACAAGATGGTTTGTTCTGAAAATGATACTGCTCTCAATATTTCAATTCCGGTTGTGATGATCCCAATGTCTGGGGGTGAAGCTCTTAACAAATCCATAGCCGATGGAAGAAGAGGTGAGTTCTTGCAGTCTAAAAGTTTGAAATAGTATATAAAAAAATGCCTCTGTTTGTAGTTTCCCATGAAATTTGATTTTAAAACAAGTAATGGGACAAGTAATGATGGTGAAGTCACCTTTCATTAATTTTTTTCTTTTGCCTATTCATGTTAGTACATATTTTCATGTATTAAAAGTGTCCAAGTAATTGTCTACATGTATGTGTGTATATATATATATATGGTGTTGGAATTCAAGAAAGAGTAATGCTAGGTTTAATCTTTTTTCTTATTTTCTAATTGTTATTTTCTGGTGTGACAAATATTGATTGGTATAATTAATATAATAAATTATAAATAGTTAAAATAAATAATTAATTGCACCAATTGATATTTGACAAGTCAAAAAGTAAGAATAGAGAGTAGCAATGAAGTGTAAATATAACGTTATTCTTCAAGAAAATATTATCTATAGATTCATGGAACTATTCTTGTACTCAAAGAAGTAGTATTAGGAGATCATGGCATTATTAGTTACATCAGTAACGATGGCTATATCCTTATGTCCTACAATTGCAGGCTCCTTTGTTCCCTTTCTTCCTACCTACTGTACATATTTTGTTATGTTTATAACTTTAAGAAAATTGAGGACATAGCTATGAAATAAATATGTAAAAGTCCTCTGTGCATCGAGAGAATACGTCTAAAGTTTTCACCTTGTCATTTGATACTCAAGCGTGCTCTTTTTCATGAAAAGTGTAAAATTGTAAATATTCTCCAACATCAACTCTCTTTAAAAAGACCCCTCAATATTATTACATAGCCTTATTCCACAAAAAAAAAATTGAAAAAAAAGTTATACAAAGGACACTCGGGAATGAGCTTTTGTTTTCTTGGTCCCTTATCTTCAACTCAATTCCCTATTTACACCCTCTTTCTATCTATTACTCCCTTGTATCTTTTGAGTTTATCATATTTTTTCTCTCTCATCTGGTGATTAGATTTGAAAAGTCTTGTTGTCATTGGATTCATTCTTTTAAATTGATGAGGTTGTAAGTCAATTAATAAATGTATGTTTTTGCTGGTAATTCAAATAATAATAGAATAAAATAGGTACAGAAGTGAGAGCTAAACAAGATGCTTAACACTCAACAGAGCTATAGAACTCTCCCCCGCCAAAATAGTGTAAGAATAAGATTTTCTACATCCGATTTTTTCTTATCACAAATCATTCTATTTCGTCTTTACAAATTCACAAACGATGTAAATTTACCCAGCACCTTCTTATTTGAATCTTCATAATCCCCTGATTCCAACTACAAGCTCTTCACTGACTTTGGCATCGCACAATCACCAATCCACTCCCACACCAAATATATAATTGGTTTGGAATTGTATATGGAGAGCCTCTAACGCCCATGCTTAATATACTGTGTGATTAGAAACTAAGTTTATATTATAGCATGACCAGCAAAGTTAGTATCTGCATATAAAAGTCAGTATTTGCTCTAATGTTAGTTGCAGTCATATGCAGGTGTATTTGGATCTACGTTTTACTTTTATGTTCTTTCATGTGATGATGTAAGAATTGTCGACTTTTGCTTTAATTTCAGTGGAACTTCTATTATATGCTCCAAAGCGTCCATTTGTGGATTTCTCAGCTGTATTCTTATGGATGATGGCTGTTGGAACGATTACATGTGCTTCTCTTTGGTCAGAGGTGACTGATTCAGAGCAAAGTGATGAGCGCTACAATGAGTTGTCACCAAAGGTGTTTTTTGAAAAATTTAAAAAATTTGAGTTTTTTAAATAATCTCGTTGAATGATTACCATATTTATATGTTCAATTTTATGATTTATGATTACCTTTTTTAAATTCTTGATAACAACGATATGTTCTAATTACACTCTTGTTCATATAATATTCTATTTATCTACTCTGCTATTTGTTGTCTATTGATATGATTACTTTATGAGCATAATTAATTGGATTTTTACTTTGATATTTATTAGGAGACTTCTCAGGCTACAGCAACAAGTGATGATTCTGATAAGGAAATCTTTGATGTAAGTGCAAAGGGGGCTGTAGTTTTTGTCATAACAGCGTCGGCTTTTCTGGTTTTACTGTATTTCTTTATGTCTTCATGGCTTGTCTGGCTGCTGATCATACTCTTCTGCATTGGTGGAATTCAGGTAATGGTGAAACTTTCATGTATTGTATTGATTTATAACCAGTGATCATTGATGTTAGATATACAACTGAATTTTTTTTTACTTGTGTTTACATTCAATTAATAAAAAAGGAAAAGTCAAAGTTTGTGTATGCTTTAACGATGTCTGCTGGTCAAGTTAGCCCAGAATTTCTATCCATAAAATGTTTAAATATTCCGTTGTAGTAGCAGTTTGGGGTTTTGTTGGGAAGAAATGTTAGAAGTTTTTATAACAAATCAAATGAATCTTAAAAGTTTTGAGTTTTTCTTGCGGGACCAGGTTAGATTTATTTTTTCATTGTTAGATGCATTATAACTAAGTATTCTCACTCTCAATGGTTTATTCATTTTGGAAGCTATTTATTGAAAATGAAAAATATTTCTCTTTAGAATTTTTTATTAGACTCTTGCTTTTTATTGATGGAAAATTCTATCATATAGAAATTATGTCAAAAATATATTTTATCAGTTTACTTGTTCTCATTTTTCGATGGCTTTTTGTTCACATCTAGTATGGTGATGTTATTGAGCATATTATCTACTTATTCTAGTAGCATTGATCTAACAGGGAATGCATGCTTGTATGTTGGGGTTGATGTCAAGGTATGCCTACCTTTGTTTGCTAGCGTTTAGCTATATGTTCTTCTTATGATATATTGTTTCTTTTTGTAGAGCCTGCAAAAATTGTAAAAAGAAGTTGAATTTACCTCATTTTGGGGAAGTTTCTGTCTTTTCCCTACTCGTATTAGTGTTCTGTGTCACTTTTGCTGTCTTCTGGGCTACACATCGCAGAGACTCATTTGCTTGGATTGGTCAAGATATTCTCGTAAGTTCCTTTTCATTAGCTTCTTTTCATAAGCACGTCTTTCTCCCATTCTTCTCTTCCTTGAAAATGGAGATACGAAAAAATGTAGCAGGATTGATAGTCCATGAGTTGCCCACACAACTTTATAAAAGAAAACAATAACCTCATATATGATCAGCTTGCATCAGTCTTTATGTGGCTACTAGTTGTTTATGGAGCAGAAAGTCTCATACCCATCTCATCTATTTATCATGCCAATAACATTATTGGTTACCCATCCTCCTAAGGAGAGTCTTTTGGGCCTGTAATCTGTGGAATGATACAACTGGAGTTAATGCTCATTATAATATTCCTAGCCATGTTCCCCCGGACTAGATGTGGCGCCTTCTCTTGATTCTAATTTTGACTACAAAAAATTAAATGTGTTTTTTTTTCTGCAACAATTTGGAGGCTGTGGTTGGAGTATAATGTAGTGATTTTTATTTAGGATTGTGAGTATTATTTAGGATCTGTTTGGTGTAAAGCTAAGTTTAGTGATACATATTTGTAGACTTCGAGCATTTGGAAATCATCCTATCATCCCTTTTCGTACTCTGTTTTTGTGTGATCTATAATTCCATAACTGTATCCTTCCAAAAATAATTTTGTAGAAACCTTAAAAACACTTTTTAGTAAAAAGCTTTGTAGCATTGATATTGAGTGCAATTCTTCCTCAGTTTGTGAGCTTTCTCATTAGCAAAGATAACATTATGTTTTGCTGAATATTTGCTGTTTGATTTTTTAAAATAGAAACTTTATTCTTCAATCAATCTCTCTTCCAAGTCTGTGATAGGTGAGGAAGGGTATATTAGGAAAGTTACTTAGTTAGTAAGTCTATATAAAGATTTGAGGGGTAGTCAGGAGGAGGGGAGTTATATCGGGTATTGAGTATTGTGTAGGGAGTCGCTAGGGACTCGAAAGCCTAGTATAGTGAGGGAGTGTCCTATATTCTGTATTGTTCTTTGATCATTCAAGAAATATATTTTAGATCCTATCAGTCTGTTAGTGTTATTGTTTACAATTCTCATTAGTTTCATTTAGGAGTTCCCTTTTTGATCATGTAATTGTCTCGTATGTCTTGCATATTTAAATAAGATAATGCTAGGATACGTTCGAAGTTTATATTATAACTTTATGTCATGACGTGACATTTACTTGTCTCGGATTAATTGGTATAATAATTGAAAAAACTATAAATAATTAAAATAAGACATTAATTGCACTAATCAATAAGAGTCACGTCATGGTGTAAAATTAGAGAGTGAAATTGAAAGGTAAATCTAACATTACTCATTGGACGAGTGAGGAAAGACGTGAATCAATAGAACACGTATTTCTATTTCTCATACTCATAAAATAAGATTTGAAACTTTCAGCTGCCCAATATTCAAAATATTACTTTTATCAGATCATACTCAATTTGCACTCAATATACTAGTTTCTTTTGACAGGGTATTTGCTTGATGATAACAGTCTTGCAGATGGCTAGATTACCTAATATCAAGGTATCTGAAGAGTTTCTTGGAGGTTGACGAATCATATTTCATTTTAACTTGGATAGTAGTATGACATTTCAGGTTGCCACAGTACTTCTTTGCTGCGCATTTGTTTATGATATCTTCTGGGTGTTCATCTCACCAGTAATATTCCATGAAAGTGTTATGATTGCGGTAAGTGAGTGATCCTCAGAAATATCATGATTATTCATTACATCAGGTTGTAATATTTTTAAAGAGTTTCCACCATGGCTTATCCAATCATCTTAAACACGGCAACTGCACTTTAAAACTTGATTCCTTGAATTAGTGGCAATGTACAAAATTTGTAGCTTTATGTTGGGTCTCCTTGCGACACATTGGTGGCACTTAATATATTTTCAGACATCTTGTTCTTGTTGGAGGGGGACTGTCTAGACAAACCTTTTTTAGGCTTCGATCCTGACACGACGAAGTTTTAGTGAATTGGAGAGATCCATTTCAAGTGCAGTGGTTTTCTTGATAGTTTAGCTACGTTTCAGTTGCAAGTAGTATTGGGCTGGTGGTTTGATGGTTTTGTTTTTCTTTCTTTTTGAGCTCTTGCTTTAATACTTTTCGAGGAAAGCTACGGTGAGAAATATAATTGGAAATTACTGAAGGTGGCTGATGAATGCTTTTGGAAGGAGAGAAATTACTGGAGTTTTTAGTGAATTGGAGAGATCCATTTCAAGGGCAGTGATTTTCTTGAGCTGGTTTAGCTATGTTTCAGTTGCAAGCAGTATAGGGCTGGCGGTTTGACAGTTTTGTTTTTCTTTGTTGAGCTTTTGCTTTAATACTTTTCGAAGAAAGTTAGGGTGAGAAATGTAAATGGCAATTACTGAAGGTGGCTGGTGAATGCTCTGCTGTAAAATTATAAGTTGAATAGTTGCCGATTGATAAATTCTGATTTAAGTAGAATGAACATGGACTCCCACTTTCGAACAAATGAGTCATTTTTCTGTAATTTAGGATATGTTATCATTGGTTATCTTTTTGCTTACTGGTAATTGGTAAATCAAATTTAGGATGATAGATTTTCTCCCATGATTGGAATTATGATGAAAAAATTATTGCTTATTTATAGTTTGCTCTTCATAGTTCAATTATTTAATTTTATGTGGATGCGTCTTTTAAGTTTGAACAATATAGTGCCTAATTGCTGTGATTGTGGTTTATGCTTCATGATATAATCTCATCAGGTTGCTCGAGGAGACAAAAGTGGTGGAGAATCCATTCCCATGCTTCTGAAAATCCCTCGTCTATTTGATCCTTGGGGTGGTTATGACATGATTGGTTTTGGGGACATACTCTTTCCGGGTTTGCTTGTGTCATTTGCTTTCAGGTAATTTTTTGCATCTTCAACGGTCAGGATGGCTGTTCCTTATATTATTTTCAAATGGGATCCAACTTTTACTTCCCTCTTGAAGAGCATCATCACCTTCTCCTTAAAGTAGCTGGTTCTCTACAGCATGTGGAGGTTTAACTAGTTTTGTTTCCGTTTACATTTTACAAGAGTTATTTCCGTCCCTTTTTCTAGAAATACTTTACAGCTACCTCCATCAGCGCTCTGCCCTTATGAAATTTCATTTACCTAAGGATCTGGAATTTCCTAATGATAGCGAAACCTAAGAACATTTTCATACCTCTGAAGTTAGTTAGTATTATGCCCACTGGCAATAGAATTTAGAACTTTTAATTTTGCTCAAAATTGTATTGAAAGTGTCTTTGGTGGTATACCACGAGAAAAAAACACATCTTACATGGAGAATTGGTTAACGAAAGAGAAAATTGACCAGTAATTTGTATTAAGAATACTCAGAAAATAGTATTAAGAACATCTCATAGGCATTCCAAAGATCTATTGCTCTCCCAAGAACTACTCAAAAGAATTTTATCCTCAACCATCCTTCCTTACCTCTCCTTTTATTCCCCCTTAACAACTAGCAATATTGCATGGTCAATTTGCCTTTCTCGCCAATTGGAAGCCTATAAATCTCAAAGTTATGCACTTGTATTGTACAAGACAATGCCTTTCAATTTCAAATTCGAAAAAAACATGATTAATTTGTAGCCTTTTATTACTCTTCCTCTGTATTTTTGAGTTTCTGCCTTGCCATATTTAATTTTAGTTCTGCAACTTAATTTCATTGTGTTTAATTTTTTTGGTGGTTTTGTTGGCTTAGATTTGACAAAGCAAACAAAAAGGGTGTATCAAATGGATATTTTCTTTGGTTAGTTGTTGGATATGGGTTTGGTGAGTACTTCTGATCATTTCTTCATTTCAGTGCATTCATCTTAATGGTGTTTGTATTATATAGTTCGATTATGAAGTTAGCTTTTGGCTTATGATAGAGACGTTTCATGACTGCAACGTATTACTTGCGGTATGATGGCACCAGTAGTCTACTCATGCATGATTCTGTATCTTGGACTTCCATTGTTGTTTTCCTTATATTTTAACCACTTTGCTTTCACTTAAAACATCACTTTACCAATGCTCTGCGCGATTGCATAGAACAGTATATAAAAAAAAAACCATTGTTTGGAAAGTTGGAACGATCTGCTGAAGTTTGTTGATTGAATCTTAGCTTCTGTCCAATCCATGGGGGAGTAATGAGAGTAATTGTGGTATTAAACCAAGTTTGTTACAATTGTAATAATTATAAAAGCAACGTGTGTTTAAGAATTTGATTTTGGTTAGGATACATTGTGAGTATGTTAGTGTTAAAAAAACAGGGTCTGGACATTTCATATTTCGTTGCCTTGCTTATCAAGTGTTAAAGACAGACGTGATATTGTTTGGGCTAAAATATTTGTGTAGTCTCCAGAATAAATGTGTTAACTTGATATTTGTTTTTCATTATGTACCCGAAATCTGCAATGCTAGTATCTTTCACTCTACAAAGTTGGTCCTTTTTAATGAAGCAAATGATGAGAGGTTTTCTTCTTACAGGTCTCTTGTTTACGTATATGGGCTTATACTTCATGGATGGTCGTGGCCAACCTGCCCTTCTCTACCTTGTTCCATGTACATTAGGTAACGAGTTCCCTCTTCTTTGGCTTCCCCATATCATTTTATATTGTTATTAACAAGATTTATCTGCACAATTTTAGTTCAACTGGTAAGCTTCGAATATTCTCCATGAATTGGGAAGTTTGATCTGAGTCCTGTTTTAAATCTTAACGACATTAGATGAGCACTATCTGACCACTCAAATACATAACAAAATTTTTGACAAAGTAAGGCTATGATAGTGATACGAACTTCATACTATTAATAAAATGACATACGAAAATACAAAATATTGCAGATGTTCGAAAGATCTGCTAGTTTTCCTATTTAGAAAACTTCTTCACAAAATACTTATTTTGGTGTCGCTTCCACAACCTTCTCTCCTTTCTTAAATAAAAATCTTATAGAGAATGCTAAAAAACAATAATTTAAAATACATTTTTTCATTCCACTACAATTAATTCTAAAAATATTTTCTAGAATATTCTTAATTAAATACTATTTAATTATTTGTATGAGTCTATCAATACCCGTCGCCTAAAATGCACTTTATCCTCAAGGTGCATGATCTTGAATTGTGCCTTCCAATATGGCCTTAGTCGTTCAACAGAATAGACAGAAATGAAGTAGAAACCCTCGTCTTTCTGTTGGTCAGATCGGAGGTGAAAACTTCTTCCTCCAGGATCTTCTTCCACCTCAGACCTACACCAGTCTCCTCTCACCGAGCCGCCCACCATCAAGTGGTCAAGATTTATTGATGCAAACCCCGACCCGTCGATCTTCACGCTCAACTTTTCACCATCTTTCTCCGTCGTTTTTTCTTCACCAACAGTCGATGTCGGCTGAACATGATAGAGTTCTGGCATTGCCGTTTTTCCGACGAGCTTAGAACTTGTTCTCGTCCAGAACCACCCTCTTTGCCTGCTTTGGTTCCGATTCTCACTCTTCAGCCTTTTGCTTACTCGAAGCCACAAAACTTCAAATTCCTTCTCCTTGCTGATACGCCAAGAGAGAATGCAGTTGCTCCAAAATTGAAGCCATGATTGTTCTCAATTTCTCCATCTCGTGAGAAATTTCCTCACAAAATGACTCCATTTCCAACCGAACTTGGTCGAGTTCCTCGTCGATCTGACCCAATTCATCCCCTCCAGAATATTTTTGCTCTGATACCATTTATACGAACCTCATATTATTAATAAAACGAGGTTCGAGAAATCTGCAAGCTATCTCCTTTAGAAAATTCCTTCGCAAAATATTTTTCTTGATATTCTTGCCATAACCTCCTCTCTTTTCTTAAATAAAAATCTTCTAGAGAATGTTAAAAGACAATAATTTAAAACACATTTTTTTACTCAACTACAATTAATTTTAAAAATATTTCTAGAATATTCTTAATCAAATATTATGTAATTATTTGAATGGGTATATCAATACCCACCACCCAAAATGCATCTTTTCTTCAAGTTGCGTGATCTTGAATTGTCTCCTACTACAACCTTTGTCGTTCAACAGAATAGACGAAAATGAAGTGGAAGCCCTTGTCTTTCCGTTGGTTAGATCAGAGATGAAAACTCCTTCCTCCACCTCAGATTGGCACCAACCTCCTCTGACCGAGTCCTCCACTGTCAAGTCGTCGTGATTTGTTGCTACGAACCCCAACCTATCGATCTTCACGCTCAGCCTTTCACTAGCTTTCTCCGTTGTTTTTTCTTCATCAACTGTCGATGTCAGCTAAACATGATAGAGTTCTGACGTTTCTGTTTTTTCTAGCGAGCTCATAACTTCTTCTGGTTCGAACCCACCCTCTTTGCCTGCTTTTGGTTTCGATTCTTGCTCCTCGGCCTTCTGCTTACTCGAAGCTACACCCTGCTGATACATCGAGAGAAAATGTAATTGCTTCAAAATTGAAGCCATGATTGTTCTCAATTACCCCATCTCTTAAAAAATTTCCTCACGAAACGACTCCATTTCCAACTAAACTTGGCCAAGTTCCTCGCGGAGTTGTCACAATTTGTCCCATCTAGAATATTTTTGCACTAATACTATGAATACGAATGTCATACTATTAATAAAATAACGTACGTAAATACAAAATATTGTAAACGTTTGAGAGGTCTGCTAGCTCTCCCCTTTAAAAAACTCATTCACAAAATACTTATTTTGATGTCCCTTTCAAAACCTCCTCTCTTTTCTTAAATAAAAATATTCTAGAGAATGTTTAAAGACAATAATTTAAAACACACTCATCCAGTCCACTACAATTAATTCTAAAAATATTTTCTAGAATATTCTTAATTAAATATTATTTAATTATTTGATGGATCTATCAAATGTTTTAGTTCCACAGTTCCACATACGATATTAGCTAAATAACACTCGAAACAGAGAGACGAGAAGGTGTTTTACAATTCACAAAACCAAAGTACATACTATTCGAGAAGTTTGTAAGCTCTCACAAATTAATTTCACAAAATATCTGATGATCAAACCTATTACATTCGCTTCTTTAAATAAAAGAACCAATAGAATACTAAATGATTTAGACATAAATGTTTAGAGATAATCAAAAACATTTATTCTAGAAATATTATCAGTGTTTAGAACTACTAAAAAACACTTAAATTAATTCTCCTTTTTGTTTTTCCTTGCATAAGTGAACTTCAGAGGTAGTGACATATCAATATCTTCTTTCAAAAGATACACCTTGTCTTTAATGTAGAAATTGGGAAACTGACCATCCAAGTGGCCTCTTCGGTAGGGAGACTAGCCCACTTGATGAGAACGTCCCTTTTAGAAGTGTCCTGAACACTTTGGCGAACTCCCCGTAAGGTTATGGGTTCAACCCACACTTCTTTTTCTACCGTGAGAGACGGAAGGTGTGAGAAAACTGTATGAGAGCCAATAGCCTTCTTCAGTTGCGAAATATGAAAAATTAGATAAATGGAAGAACCAGGAGGAAGATCCAATTTATAAGCTACTGGGCCCACCCTTTCGAGTATTGTAAATGGTCCATAAAATCGGGGGTTAAGTTTCTCATTACGATGTCAAACAAGGGATTTTTTACGATAAGGCTGCAACTTAAGATAGACAAGATCATTGACATCAAATGTGAGCTCACGGCGATGGCAATCCGCTGATTTCTTCATCTAGGTTTATGCTCGACTCCCCAGCAGTCAGACTGAACCTCATCGTTGGTCCATGACAAAGGTTCTGGTGATCATCCTTGCCAAATAATTTCTCCAATCTTTGTTTCCCAACTCCATAAATGCGGGAGAATCCTATGTCTGCGCGAGTCTCATCGCATGTTGTTCCAACGCGTACCTTGTCGCAGAGTTCTTCGCGCGTCTCCCTTGCGCGAGCTTCGCATGCGACATAGAAAGAGCCGCCAACTGTTCCAGAATTGAAGTCATGTCGGTCTTCAAGCGTTGGAGTGCCTCAACATTCTCCTTCAATGTTCTTAGCTCTTGGGAAATTTTTTCACAAAAATTCCTCTACTCTCGAATCTGGCCGATTCTATTGTCACCTGTAGGTTCCCTGCCTTCACCTTTCTTGTCTTCCATTGCTCTGATGCCAATGTTGTAGTTCCACAGTTTCACACACAATATAAGCTTAATAACACTCAAAACAACGAGACGAAGATGTTTTACAATTCACAAATCAAAGTATAAACTATTCAAAATGTCTGTTAGCTCTCCCAAATTGATTTTACAAAATATTTGATGATCCAATTTATTACATTCTCTTTCTTAAATAAAGACATCAATAGAATATTAAAAATTTAAATATAAATATAAATATCTAGAAATATCAAGAAATGCTTATTCTAAAAATACTAATAGACTTAGAACTACTAAAACACACTTAAATTTAATTCTGTATTCTAACGATATCTTTTGATGTATCACTTATTAATTATTGTAAATAATGTAGTATTTTAAATATTTATAACTTTTCATAATTATTACACTAATTAAACAGTCACAAGCAATGTTACATTAAAAAGTAAGAAGAGAGTGAAGAACTAAAAGTAATCTAACTTTACCCAAAAAAAGAATGCACTCTTGCCTACTTGTCTCTTGTCTATAATCTCCTATCAGACCATTACTTCCCAAATACAATTGTCACTCGCCTGCCTTGGCTCTTCTTGTCGTTTTCCGTTGTTTGAGTTGTTCTTCCTTCTTGCGTGTACCAACTTAATTGTAGGCCTGTAAGGCTTTAATCATGGCTGGTTTATGGTGGGGTCTATTTTTGTTTTTGTGTTTTTTCAGGTCTTGCAGTGATAATGGGTTCTGTCAGAGGTGAGCTTAAACAACTCTGGAATTATGGCGATGAAGATTATTCCTCCAATGATATTTCACAAGTATGAAAAGCATCTCCACCATTGCGATTCAGCCAAGGCCATGGCTATCTGGTTGTATTATAATATACTTCAAATTGTATGTATATCTACTGAATTCTTCTGCTTTGGTCTTATTTGCTTCCCAGCATCTCATACATTCCGAAAATATATTATTTATTAGTCTATATTTTTTTAGTCAAATAATTGGTACATGGACAGATTAAATGTGTACTGTGTGATGTCTGTGTATTTCTTTAATTCCATCTATTTATCTTTAAATATGTCCGTTGGACCTTGACACCCTTTTTTTGTAAGTACTTGATAGTCATCTTCTAATTGTCTTTTCAGTGAAAATTAGAAACTAAAATGGACTATGAAAGCCCCCACCCAATTGAATTATTCCTCTCTAACTGGATTTTTATGCACTAGTTAGGTAGATCTCCCACAAATTGAATTATGTCGGGACGAAATCTATGAATACAATGCAACTAAAAGATTAGTCAAATCTAAAAAGTAATATCAAGTTTAATTTTGATTCAACATTTTGCTGTTATTCATTTAATCACTATATTATTCAGATAAAGATAAGGGAAATTAACGAATCAATTACTGTAATTTGTGATTAATAAAAAGTCAATTACTAAATAATTTTTGTTAATAATTTAAATACTGAACTATAGAAAATAGACGTAAATATCGTTGTCATATTTACCGTTAAAAATTGACTTTTCTTGCGTTTTTTCTTCTTACTCTAGATAAAACAAGATAACAGATATGAGAAATCATTCAACGGTAAACGACGACAACGATTTCACTTGCGGAGAAGAATACTAAGAGTTCAGAAGCGGGAGGCGTTTGTATCAAAGATTGTAAAAGTGAAATCAGCAAAATTCACATGAAAATTGAGAGAAAATTTATGAAACGAGGAAGTCGTGATAGTGAAGATGAACAAAGAGATTACGAGCATGTTTTCGAAGAGAACTAGTGAATTATCTGAGAAAAAAGAACAAAAAATCGAAAGAGAAATTAAATGAAATGAATTTTTCATAAGAGGCAATACAGACATAATTTTATTCTTCGTTTCATAGCGAAATAACGAAATTTCCCTGCGGAACAAAGAAGACGTGAGGAAGATGGAGTAAAGAAAGTAACTTTTGTCTTTCCTTTCTTTTCCGAGAAGGATGAAGGAAAATTCATTCTTTCTGCAGTGAAAAGAAGAAAAATTCCCAAGAAAAAAAGAAAAATTATTTCCTTTCACCGTAGAAAAAAATTTCTAGGAAAGAATTAATTCTTTCTTTCATTATTTTCTCTGCAGAATAAAATTAAAATTTTTAATAACAAATCAATGTTTGTAGAGTTTATTTATTTTTTTTATAATTGAGTGTATAAGTTGTTAGCCAAAATTGATTAAATAATTTGATGTGCATAGTTCAATTAATGTAAGGTAATCAATATTTATTACAGCAGATCGTAGAGTTCTTGAGTTGCTTTTTGCAGGAAAAATTATGGAAGTTGGTTGTTGGATTCCAGGAATTTAGCAAAATTATCAACTGCACGAACGGATGAGCCCTTCTCTTCTCCCTCCTCCCTCACTGCCGCTCTGATCTGCTCTTTTGCTCTTTCAGCCTTCTTCCGCATCTCCCCTCCTCCGCCATTTTTGTCTAAAACGAACTCCACCACCTTCTTCACCTTCTCTCTGTCAATTTCCTTCTGCATCCCCCTCGTCAGCTCCACGCTCACTCCCATCTCCTCCACCAGCATCTTTGAATTATAACCTTGCTCCGCCGCCATTGGCCACCCTATGAGTGGCACCCCCTGGCTCAGACTTTCCAACACCGAGTTCCACCCGCAGTGGCTCAGGAAAGCTCCGGTCGACTTATGTCCGAGAATTTCCAGCTGAGGTGCCCATTGCCGAATTAACAGACCTTGCTTTCTCTCTGTTATCCGCTCTTCGAAGCCCAGAGGAAGCCATTGATTAGCTCTGAATTCGCCTTTGACGTCGGAGCCGAGGGGTGGCCGGACTACCCAAATGAATGGTTTTCCACTTTCTTCCAATCCGTAAGCTAGTTCCATCATCTGGGTTTCTCCTATTGTATTCTGAGAGCCGAACGAAATGTACAAAACGGAGTTAGAATCGTGGTAGTTCAGCCACTCAATACACTTTTCCGCCGAAACTCCGGCCCGTTTCCCGGCGAAGTTACTAATCCCGGTAGAGGAGTTCGAGGTTGACATCTTAAGGGCCTCCAGAGGAAGAAGAGGTCCGATTGTCCATACCTGTGTTTTCGCATACTTTCGGAGCATCTCTAATCCGAAAGGCTCGATTTCTTCAACAGAGTTGCAGAGCCACCCATCGGAATCTAGAGAGAGTGAAATTTGGGGCTGGAAAAAAGTTGACCATATATCCGTTCCGTCGGCGGCGTTTAAGAATTTGTGAAGGTGGGAGCGATGGAATTTGATGGTCGGAGGAAATCCCGGGATAGAAAACTCGTCGTCGGCGGTTTCGCTGTGGGGTAAGTGAATCCAAATAGAAATATAGGCCAGAGTGCCGTACGCACCGCCAGTGGTGAAGGGGATACTCCGAGTTCCGAAGCTTTTCGCTACTTCCGTCGCCCAACCGTAGAATACGTCGGGGATGATGCAGACCGGCGGCTTTCCTTCTGTTCTGACGATATCGGCGACAAGACTTCTAACCGGAGCTTCGAGGGAGAGGGTGGAATGAAAGAAGATTCCGACCTGGTCGAGAGATAGATTCTCGGTGCTTTCTGTGTTGGGAGGAATCCGGTGGTCGGAGACGGAGAAAGGGAGCTCGGCAAAGACGATGGAGGAGGAGGAGGCGGAGGTGGAAGAGATGGTGGATTTGAGGTACTGAATGTTGAGAGGAGTAGAAGCTATGGTTATGGTGAAACCTGATATTTGCTGGATTCGCTTTGCTAGTCCAAGAAAAGGGATAAGATGGCCATGGGCGAGGTGCGGGAGCATGAGAATATGGTCTCTACGTTCGCTTGCCATTTCTCTCTGGTTCGCTTCACAAGGTTTTGGAGTTGGCTTTAATGGCGGAGAATGAGAAGGAAGATTTATGGAAGTAATTGAAGCTGCAGGATTTTCTCAGTCAAGAAATGAAGATTAATAATAGGGAAAATGACAAATCCACCATAGTTTGCGATCAATGACAAGTCAACTACCATGATATGTTTTTTAACAAGTTAACCATTAACGTATGTGAAAATGACAAATGCATCATCGCTGTCCGTTAAAAAAAGCTGATGGCCCCACCATGTATGCCTGGACGCCGCGGTATCTAGGCAATTTTGGCATGCACGCTGGCAGACAACTGTACCCCACTTGTCTGTCAAATTACTTTTTTGTCCTTATAAAAATAATATTGACAATTTTTTTACAGGTAAAACGGTAATTTAATATTTATTTATTAATAATAAAAAATAAAATGGACAAAATACGATTTTTAACCAATAACGGACGTCCGTCAGAGTATGACGGACGTCCGTTATATGTTAAAAATCATCTTTTAACCTAAAACAGACAGTTCTTCTTCAATATTCGTCGTTTTACAGTTAAAAAGTTCGAAATTTTTGAATCTTCGACTTTGAAATTCATTTATATGGTAGAACTAACATCGATTTTAAGAATCGACGCCGACGAACGAGATCGACATTGAGAGGAAAACGTTTCAAGTTAACTGAGGAATTAGATTTGACGGATTTGGACGGAAAACTTAACTGTGAGGTTGCCGGCGATAATTTCTCAGGGTTTTAGTTATTAAAAAAATTTCTCTAAAATTTGACTTGTCATTGATCCAAAACTATAGAGTTTGCAGTGTTATTTACCCTTAATAATAATATAGCAAAAGGTTAACTTCAGTGCTGACTGAGGGTACAGTAACAGCCGCCAGGCTCCATCTTTCCAGGTTGGGTAGATGAAGACGACTATAATTGAATGGATTGGGCTTTTAGAAAGGCATTTACTTGTTTCTGGGCTTGTCTAGGCTTTTCGTAAATTCAGAAATTTAGAAAAAAGTGAAATTAACATAAACAAATTATGAATTTAGGGTCCCAAAATTTAAAAAAAATTATGGACAAGTAAAACTTCAAACTATAAAAAATAAAAAATGCAAATCTTATAATCACGTTTTCTGTATAAAAATATCGAGGCAAACGCAGCATTTATGTTAACGTCCAAGACTGTTTCAACAACGTGAAACATCCGAGGCTAATCCACAAAAAAGGGCATCCTTGCGGCCATCATAAGACCTAGAGACGTCCTTGTTGGCCACTAGATAAACGTCCAATTGGGAGGAAGAATGCTGGCGGACGATACCCATTGGCTCGAGGGACGTTGATAAAAATGTAATATTTTTGCTAAGTTTAATTAAAAAATAAACAATAAAACTAACTAAAAACAAGATCCATGTTTTATAGGAATGTAAAAATGTCACAATACCCTATGCATTTTACTATCCATGTTGACAAATAGTCTAGAATGTAGTCTTCTAAGCAAGTCCAAGTCTCCACATCTTCTTCAAGCAAAATAGGCACATCCCATTTTGGTAAATATAACATCAATCATACTCTTCAACTAACATAACATATGACACAAATTAGAAGAGAGTTGGGCAATATAACAACACAAACAATTCCCTATTACATAAACATAAAAGAGTTCTTAGATTTCAACAAGACATGAATCTAATCACATCATCTGACCTTGAATGACCCGAAAAACAAAAACAGACATAATGTTCAATCCAAGCATAATGATAATCATGGGGGTAATTTAAACATATATATGCACAAAAATAATGGTATGAGGAGGGTCCCTTGTTAGAGCCCCTCTTATTACAAGCACTCCCCTACAAAAGTACCAAGTCCAATAGCAGCAAACAGGCTACTCACCACCAGCATTTAGGATGATGATCAGGAGGATGCAACATAAGACGGGTTGAACACAACTTGTTCGGCGCAAGAAAGCACCTCGTTAGGTCCAGCTTCTTCTCGGCCAACACCCAAAAGATCAAGGTAGTAGAGGTAGTGAGAGATGATAGTGTTCATTGGATCAATGTCGCCTTGACCACAAACTGCATCTCCGTAGAGAATATTCATGGTGGTACCAAACCCAGGAACTCGTTTGGCCAATGTATCGTTCTTCGTTGGTTTCCAATCGCCGACAAAGACATCATGGGCTGAAGGCTGTGACTTCTTCACTGGAGTCATCCACCTCATAATTGCAGTCTGGAAGGCAATGGTAGCATTTTGCTCGACGTATTCAGGATGGTTCAACAGATCTAGCTTTATTGCGTCCCCAATTGGCCCATAATTGTAATTCCTAATTTAACACAGATATCTTATTATCATATTTCTCCAAACAAGAGCAAATATCACAATGCGAAATTAATGTTCACTGCACAGATGAAAATGTCGCGATGGCGGAAATAGACAGAGACATAGTGATGGATCAAAATAAAGAAAATCATACAAAAATTACAACCATATCTATTCAAGTTAATTACAATAACAATAACTCAAACAATTCAAAAAAGACTCTAAACTATCTTCAAGTTTATGTTATTTCCTTGTAGATGCCAGCGATATTACAAGAAATATCAAGTAAGCATCCATGATATTTTTAAAAGGTTTGCTTTCTCATTTTATTGGTATCAAAATGGAGAGATGATGTAAAAAAATGCAGAAAGATTAATAATGCAATCGATATTTTCACGCCTCCCAGCCATAACAAAAAACTACTCTGCAATAGAAAAGGGGGAAAATTGGCTCCAAGTCCTAATAAGCCTAGAAGTCTTAGGAGAATAGATATGATATTGATTCTTTAGATGATATGAAATAAAATGATTTTTATTGGCTTCTATTGTTTGGTTTAATCCTTGATTTGAAATCGTCTAAATTTTTTTAGCACCAAACATTGGCAAATCCAGAGGCTCCAAAGAAGGGATAGAGCAGATGCTAGATAGTTTATAAAAGAAGAATAGATCCAAACCAGTAGATGGGCAATGCACCACGGCCGTAGTAATCAACACCTGGAGCACAGGGATAGGTGTATTTGTAGAAGTCGTTACAGTAAGACTGGCTCGGACTCATTTCCTTGTTGTAACAAAGACCCCATGCTAATGGTCCTCCTGTCGCCACCCCATACCCACCTGTTATTCACCAATGCCGCCGATCTCGTCAGAGTAAATTCCAACAAGCCTAAATAGTTCAGTCAATCTCACATTTTCATTTTAACACGTAGAGAACTACCATTTTCTAAGCTTCAAATTGCAAACATGTGATAATGGTTGAGAATTTTGATGATGGACAAGATGAAGACATTTAGGGTTTTGGCCTAGAAAACTGTGCTAGACTAATAATTTTTCCGTTCAATCATCCTCAATCCGATAAAACAATGGGTTTTTCCCAAGAGGAAAGCAACCAAATCAATTTCTCATCTATTGCATCAAATCCGATTCGCAAATCATTAGAAAATTAGGTTTACTCCACTTCAATCCAGGCAACCTTCTCCGCCACATTTCATAGAAGCGTACACAATTTAGAAAAAAGAAATATAGGCAGCAGAAACGGGAATCTTACAAGAGGTTTGGCTGCCTACGTGGGCGAGGAAAGCGGCGATTTCCTTCATCTGCATTAGTTTATTTCCGGTGGTTCCAAAACCGACCGGCTCGTAAAGAGCGGCGGCCAAAATGAAAGAGTGGTAGTCCCAAAAGCCGACGGCGTGGGCCACCGGAGAATTCCTTTTGGAGAAGAGATTCTCGAACTGGTAGGTCTGGAAGTAGTCTGTTATAGTCAAATTACAGCAGTACACAGACCATCCCGCACACTCCCATCCTTTATCACACAGTTTCTTCCCACCTGCCATCTTCACTTTCGGTATCGTTGCCGATTGATCCTCCCCATTCACCGCCACAGCCATAGCCATAACAAGGCCAAGAATCACCGGAACATTCCACTTCATCTTCATTACTCCTCCTCTTGCTTTCCCCTGCAAAACGCAAAACAAACAATTCAAAAAAAAAAACACAAAAACTGGAGCAGATGCAGATCCGCAATGGCGTCCGCCATGAGCAGAGTCAAATTGGAAGCAAACTTGCCAGAAAAAAGCGAGAAAGAGTAGAGACAGGCAGATCTGAGAGGAGTGAGTTTAAAAAACACACAATGGAGGAATCAAACGTTTGGAGTGTATGACTGTGAGATAAAGAGTCATTTTCAGCTCCCCTCTGACCATCAATGGCTGATGAAACTTGATCAAACGAGGACCGTCTGATCAGTGATGGTTAATACATCACAGGCTGGAAAGAATCAATGCTGGCCTGGGCCCACTAAGCTCTCCACCGACAATAAAACTAAGCTACCGACGATTTTATTATGAGGAAAATGAACCTTAAAACGACACCGTTTACATTTTAATTTAATTTAATTAATTTTTTTTTGTAGCTTTTATTATGCACACTAATTAAAAACATACTTAGTAGTATTAAATAAAGAATTAATTTTATTAAGAAACGTGACATTAAATTAAAAATATATATATTAGTTAAAACGTCATATGCAACTATATCATCAGGACATAAAATGTTACAGTCTAAATCGTACATTTTAACATTGTGTAATCTCGGCCTCACAGCAAATTGGATCAGATCGATTTGGCCTATGAAAGTCTAACTCTAGCCTATTTATGCGAGCCCTAGTATGGTCCGATAGACCCTAGCCTGGTTCAACAAGCCTTGACTTGGTTTGACGGGTTTTGGCATAGACTTGGGTCCACGCTCTCAACAATTATGGCACTTTGAAAACGCTAAACTTCTAAGCTCTCACAAATGAAGACGAGGCTCGGAGCCAACCTACCAACTTTGGGCGGGATGATGAGACTAATTGTCACCTTCTCACTTGAGCAATAATGGAATGCTTAGTTTATAGCTTAATTAGAATTGGACCCTCATTTTAATATCCATCTTATTGAAGAGAATAATTTAGTGAAACCATTATGAAAGTTAATAAGCATTAATTAGTCACTAATTTTGCAATAATACAAGACAAAGTAATTAACTCGATTTTCCTCCCATGCTTTCGGCATCCACCCGATTTGAAATTAAGCCAGAATTACGTCCACACAACCAACTTTCAAGATCCTAGTGAAGATTCTATACACGAGGGGAAGAAACAAATAAATAAAAAATCACATTTAGTGTAACGTCCCCCGATGCTCCGAGTACAATATTGTTTGCTTTGGGTCAAAGCCCGCACAGTTTTGTTATTGGGATTAGCCCAAAACGCGTTGTACTAGGTAGGGAGGGAAACCCTACTTATAAACCATGCATTTTCTACTATCCCAAGCAATGTAGAATTGTACCCCCTAATATGGACCAGACCCACACCTGGACCTTTCTTGACATTCCCAGGGTGGGCTGCCTCATTTAGTGAAACAATTATATAGTTTGGCTGGCAATCCTTAAAATTTCAAGAACGTGAACTCAAATATAAAATGAAACAGCAGCGACCAATTGTGCGAAACAATAAACATACACGACTGTGCGACACAATGCTCAGGAAATTCAACAGGGAAAAAAGGAATATTAGGATTATGATATAAGAAATTACAATCATTTGAATTCTGTACAAAAAGAAAAACAAACTTTGCATCACATTCCCAAGTGCAATGCAATGCCAAAAAAAAAAACTAAGATGTATTTCTAGTTTAGTTATTTCAAACCTGACAAGCGGAGTTGCTCAAGGATGAACTAAATTACAAAACCTATACATGTTCTCACCTTGTTTCTCCTACAACCAACTTTGTTCCCTATGAAACTACCTTAAAATGTCCTAGAAAGTAATGGCAGGGGTCAGGCTGGGAAAAGGCGCATTCTATCGGTGACGGAAAAATTGGAAAAACAAGCTACCATCGATGCTATCCAACCCGGATGATCCCTGTTTCATAAAATGGACAGAAGAAAAGAAGAACAGAAGAACAGAAGGTAGTTTTACAGATCATATCTATGATTTTGCTGCTCTTTTGCTTCCATGTCCTTCACACTGTCCACAATGTGTTGAATCTTCTTTGATAAACTCTCATTGTGCTGTTCTATGTGCTCAAATATCAGTTCCAAATGTCTTTTATAAGTTGCAGCCCGTTTTTTCTCTACAGCAAGCTGCTGCGAAAGTTCTCGAATCTTGTCGTGCTCGTTCTGCAAGAGCAACATGCCAACAGTCAAAAACAGAACCTACTTGCTGTAAGAATGACAAAGTAATTGTTCTAATTGAATAGATTCTAAATATCTACCTGAATTTTATTTTCAAAGAAAGAGAGGCAACTATCAAATAAAGAACTCTTAGCACATACCACCTCATTTGGCACCTCCCTAAAGTATCTGCCTAAGAGATCATTAAAGAACATCTATCTTACAAGTGTATTCATTTCCGTATTTGCAAACAATAAACTAAGCACATAAGAGCAACCTTAATATATGAAACCCGGATAACAATTTCAGATTTTTTTTTTTTTTGGCTGTAAACTAAACAGTATCAGAAAACCCAAATAAGTGACAAATGTCCATGAAAATAATAAAATTTCTCTAATGCGAGAAACCAAGTAATCAATTATATAAGTACGCTTTCACGGGAAAGTGCCACAAAAAACCAAAATTCAAATTAAAAATTTTTATGAACCTGCAACGAATGTATTAGTTAGTAATCCAAGTCTTGTTTGGAAATGCGTCAATTTCTACAACAGTCTAATACCAGAAGTTTTAGGGAAATATAATCTTTATTTTACCTGGACTGGTGGGGCTCCACTATGAAAAAAACAATAAAAAACCTGCCCATATTTGACTTGAAGTCATAAAACAGTTTTTGAATGCTATAAGACCAACTAAGTTCATATTTCAAGATTCCAAACTTATCTTCAACCAGTTACCCTTTTTTTTCTCCCTAAAATGTTTCTAAATTACAACTGCCAAACGATATTTTCAAAATCAACACTAAAAACAAAGAAAAATTAAATTTCAGTTTCTGGTTTTTGGATAGAGAATCAATTAAAAATAAAAATAAACACTGATAAGTGATAATGCATGAACAAATAAATTGCTACTCGACTCCACAAAAGATTACATTATAAAAAGAAGTTTAGAGAAACACAGGACTACGAGATAAATAAGAAACCTTCCCTCCATAATTAGAAAAGCAATTTATCCATGTCTAACCAATATAAATTTGTAAATGCAAGTATTTAGCAACTAAATGATATTGATGTTACTAACTTCTGATTTCCACAAAAAGAAAAATATCACAATTCTAACTAATCCAATTTTCATACTGCAAAGCGCATAAAAAATTATAAACTAAAAGGCCAAGGCACCTTAAAAAGGATGATCCATATATCTCCTGCATGAACTTACTTGCCAGCTACAATGAATTTTATAACATAATTATTGCTTATCTCAAAAGTAAGTCAGGAGTGTAGTTTTTCAATTCTCTCTGACAGCAAAAATATTAATTTTACATCTTGATTCGTTTATATCCCACCAAATAATACAGAACAAATTATTGGTATAAGGAACAAGAACTGACCGGATATTGATCGTAAATGCAATCTCTCCTTGCTTTTCCTGGTGTCATAGGATGAGTGTGCTCCTTTACAAATTTTGTAATAACCCATTTGCCAGAACTAACTTTCCTCACCAAAATCATTGCCCTACATCCAACTCTTGTTTCTGCCCTCTGCCTTACAATCTTTTCACGCCTGTCAGGCATCCTATAACCCTCTTTGTTACAAACCAGTGCACGACCAATAGCAGATCCATCTCGTCTAGATCGCGAGAGCTTGCTCACACGTATGACGAATCCCATGCGTGTTGCATAACTGTTATAAAATGTATGTGCTGCTGCTTCAGTTTCAAATTCCTGGCCTACAAATGGCTCATCGGCCATTGAAACTACATCAAGTGACTCTGACATTATATCCCTCCCAGAAGAACAATGAATAAACTTTTCATCTATATCCTCCTGGAATGTCCCTTCAACAGAACTTACGCCTGTTTTATTTTCATCAACTGGATTATTACCCTCTTTAACCACAGAACTTCCCACCACATCAGAATTTATACTGCCATCCAATACAAAATCCACTGCAATAAGAGTGATTCATTCCGTAAATTATCCATTGCAACAAATACCAGTACTTCATACATCCTTATTTTTATGATGCTCCATATATACAGTTTAAAAGAAAAAGCATGTTCTTGCGGGTTCAAACAAGCTCTCATTTTCCACATAAACAGGCACACAGACAATCTACAGAGAAGCTGTTCTAAACCTTTCATGGCGAAAGAACCAAAACATCATAATCAAAAGCCAACAACTAATTTTCTTTCCTTCTCCTAACTACGTAAACATTTATAAGAATTCAATGGTGTATACATGCTGAGATCTAAAAGGTCTTAACATAACTCATCATCTAAGAACTAAAAATTCGTACCCACTTTTTAATCATGATAAGCATACATTCTCTGAATTTTGTATATATTTTGTTTCAGGGAAAAATAGATTGCAAACTAAATTGGTTTGTTTCTCTCCAAACATCATCTCAAAATAAGTAGTTGCTATTATTCTGCATCTGTCTATAATATCTATGGTTAATTAGTTGCTATACACTACATGGTCAATGCAGATGCCAGCTTCGAATTGAACAAATATCTACATAGCTGATACATAAAAAATAAGATGTAAGGATGAGGAGACACTTAGAAGAAATAGTGATAACTTTACTGAATTGTTCAGACAAAATGTATGATTTCTGCAAAAGATTTCCTCAAATTTGAACAAACCTAACACACACAAAAAATTAGAATACTAAAAACTTTTCCATCTTACTCCATGTCAAGCATTATCACGAAGGATGCATTTACAAGAAAAGTAAACGGAGGAAAAGATTTTGTTCTGCCATTCAGTATTTTTAAACTGCATCAATGGATAAAATGTTATACAGTGAAATATCTGCATTCAAGCAATTATTCTGCTTTCAAATTCAATAGCCTTTATTTCAAATTTGAAAACCTAATAATAATCATTAGCTCTTGATATATCTCCATCCAAAAACTCATAAAACTTTCTTTTCGGGAAATTGCATAATTGCATCAATGAGCATGGAGTCACCAATAGATTCCAATGTTCAAGATTCGGTATTTTAAATTCCATAATTCATTATAACTTCATGGGTCAACTGAATCAATTGAACGGAATGATTCTTTAAGCCTCTTGATTAATTGGATAGATATGTTCATTCCATAATGGCTATGTAATACAATGATTTGGCTTAATTCGCTTTTTTTTCCTAAAGATGCTTCCATGAAATATTTGGATTCGAGTGAATCAAGATGATTATGCTAGTCTCCATAAAAATTATAAAAAGAACTTCGTTTTAGAACCAATTCATCATCAAGAAAGTAGAATACACAGTTACTTAAATTGCCAAACTTCAATATGATACTAATCAACGAAAATAAACAACGCTTCAATATGATACTAATCGATTCCCATGAGTGAGAGAAAGAAAGAGAAGCTTTGACAAAAATGAATATTTATCATCAAATGAAAAATCAACAACTCTTAATTAATTACGTTATCCCCAGAAAATGAAGAATTGAGCTTTACGTTCAAACGAACTTTAAAAAAAAAAACCCCCAAAAACCCACAATTATGTAGAATTCCCCACAGTTAATGCCACAAAATTTACAATCCAGAAGAAAATACGACAATTAAATCTTCATAAAAACGAAAACCTACTGAAATTCTCGAAGATCCTGCTGAATAGACACGAGAACAGAGCGAAGGAGAGCGAAATAGACGAAAGGCTCGAAGAGGAGAGGAGGCGGTGCGGTTCAGGCGATTAATATGAGGGCTCAATGTATTCTACGTGTCATAGAACTATTGAACAAATGACTATCAGAAGCCAAATTTTCATCATTTGGCCAATAAGAAAACGACACGTCATTTCTTAGTGGACAACCCCGCTCCACTATATAAAAAATACTTGTATGATAAATAAAATTGACTTTCACTATTAATATATATATATATATACACACACATTAATTCTATTATATAATTATTAACCACGTAATTAATATATTATTTTAAATATTTTATAATTATTATATTAATTAATCAGTAACATAAATAAAATTATAAAGTAAAACAATAAAAAAAAAAACTTAATATTATCATCCATTCCTCGTGGATCAGCATTGTACATTCCTAGTCTTTGAAGGACATCCAATGTTGATATTTGGACGTCCGTTGAAGGTTTAAGTGACCTCCATGATGTTTTCTAAACGGAAAACGTGACTGCGATGTTTGCTTCTGCTTTTTGTGACGGAAAACGTGATGAAAAAGTCAACGTGGTTCATTTTTCATAATTTGAGGTTTTAATTATCACCAAAAATTCTTCAAGGTTTGCTTTGACGCAAACCTTGAAGGACATCCAATGTTGATAATTGGACATCCGTTGGAGGTCCAGGTGACGTCCATGATGTTTTCTAAGCAAAAAACATTACTACGATGTTTGCTTATGCTTTTTTTGACGAAAAACGTGACGAAAAAGTCAACGTCGTTTATTTTTCATAGTTCGAGATTTTAGTTATTACCAAAAATTCTTAAAGCAAACCTTGAAGGACATTCAATCTTGATAATTGGACGTCCGTTGGAGGTCCAGGTGACGTCTATGATGTTTTTTAAGCAGAAAACGTGACTGCGGTGTTTGTCTCTACTTTTTATAACTGAAAATGTGATGAAAAGGTCAACGTCATTTATTTTTCATAGTTTGAGGTTTTAGTTGTCCCCAAACAATGCTTCGAGGTTTGCTTTGTTGCTAAGCAAAAACTAAAGGGATTGTTTTGTTAATTTGCCAAAAATTATATTTCAAATATATTATTATTTTAAAATAATTATTTTTGCAATTTCTTTTTCTTTTTAATCTCTCATTTCCAGGTCCGTTGATTCGTCTGACATATTTTACCAAGGACATCTCTCATTCTCGATTCTCGCAGGGATCTGTTGGAGTCCAGATCCACTCCTCTTTCAATTTTCTGGGTTTCGCTTCCTCTGGTATGCATCAGATTTCATCTCCATTTTCATTCTTTATTTCTATATTTATGATTCGGAAGCGCGCTCGTCCATGTTTTCTTTTGTTGTGTGATTTGGATTCATTAATCGTAGGTTTCGGTAAATTAGGGCTAATTTTGTTGGTGGATTTTCAAATTCTGAGAACTATTAAGCGGTTTTTGAGATTGGAATTGGAGTATTGCTTGATGTTTTCGATCTGTAATTGAAGAAATTTAATTAATTCCGCGATGTATTTCTTGTGTTATTGTTATTTTTTGTTTTTTAACAAGCTAATTAAGGAAAGGAAAAGTCCCATTCTACTGAGTTGTACGGGGAATGAGAATGGATTGTGATCGTGGAAAAAATTATACTCCAGTTTATGTCTACAAGTCCTCGGTGACAATGAGATTGAGATAAAATCTTCATCATCTACTAGTTCTAAAATGAATAATAATAATGACTGTTATAGTCATTATAGTGATGTCATGTGACAATAATAACAAGAAGTAAAATCTTCGGATGAAAAACAAAAGGAAAATTTGATTGTTAATGAACAAGGAAGTATGCCATGACTCCATTTACTTTAGTTATTCAGGCACAATGCAATAAGGATGTGAGAATTTAGTTCAACATTAGTAGAATGAGTTTTGAATTCTTCTTAGTGGGGTGATGAACAATGAAGTATAACTCTTAATGTGGCAGTTGCTGAAATGTACAATAATGTTGGAACTCAGCCTACAGCTCCACAACCACCTTTGAGTTCTCCACCTAACCCATTTGGGAATGCATTTTATGGAGCTGGTTCAGGGCTTATTCGTGGTGGATTAGGTGCATATGGGGAGAAAATCTTTGGATCAAGCTCTGAATATGTTCAAAGCAATGTAAGTAGAAGCAATTTATGTTTTTGGTTAGCAGTTTGTAGCATTAAAAACAGTTGTTGAATGCACTCAGGGGTGAGTTGTTTTGGTCATCTATTGAAGAACAACTCAATCAATAGTTAACAACATCATTGTCATCTTTAAGTTGTTATAGTTGTTTAATGTATGTGATGGCATTGTTGTTTTTAAATTTGGTTGCACTTAATCTAAAACATTTATTGGGCAAAAATGAAGTTTAACTGTGAACGAGGTTTCTGAAGGCTTGATTTGCTTTTTAAAAAGCAAATAAAAATTCATTTTTAGTGCGAATGTCGATACCCTAGTTCAACTCAAGAACATCTTTAAATGCACAGTTAATTTGCATTTATATGCTGAAACTGTGGTTTGACTTTTTTTTTTACTCATTTTTCTTTCCCAAAATGTACAGATAAGTCGATATTTTTCAGATCCCCAATATTATTTCCAAGTCAATGACCAGTATGTGAGAAACAAATTGAAGGTGGTTCTATTTCCTTTTCTTCACAGGGTATGAGCCAATCTTAACCGCTTTGCTTTGAGTTAGGATTGTTTCCTTTCTTGGTGACTAATTTTTTCCTTCTTCAGGGCCATTGGACTCGAATAACAGAGCCAGTTGGAGGAAGGCTGTCTTATAAACCCCCAATTTATGATATTAATGCTCCAGACTTGTACATTCCATTCATGGCATTTGGCAGTTATGTAGTTCTTGCTGGGTTCTCATTGGGTCTTCAAGGAAAGTAAGTGGACTTTAATATCCATGTAGATTAATAAATTTTAAATTTCTGAGACATGGAAAATAATTATCTCTGCTTTGATTTGTTCATCACATAGCTTTAACTTTCTTTGGACATATTGGCCTTTGTATATAGAAATGGGCGCATTTGTTAATATATTTTCAAATTATGTAACTGACTTATAGTTCTTTATCTTTATCCTAGGCAATGGAGCTGTGCAAACTGTTAAAATGCCTTTTGGAACTATTTAATGACTTAAGTTTGCGAAAAGTTAAATTTAAAGTGTGACCTGATCAATCTAATTGACTTGTCGTAATCCCATTATATGCTACAAATTAGTTAGTGTTTTCCCATAAAAACTTACTCCATATAGTTTACTTATGTATAAAGCTTATCTACACTTTTTACATCAAGTTTTCCCGATCTGCTACAATTTATTTCCAGGTTTAGTCCGGAATCTCTAAATTGGTTGTTCATCAAGGGATTGCTTGGCTGGTTTTTGCAAGTTATGCTACTTAAAGTAACACTTCTTTCATTGGGAAGTGGGGAGGCACCCTTGATGGATATCATTGCCTACGCCGGCTATATTTTCCCTGGGATGTGTTTGGCTGCTGTAGGGAAAATCATGTGGAGGTACTCTTACTATATTTTAATGCCATGGACCTCCTTATGCATGGGAATTTTCTTGGTGAAAACAATGAAGAGAGTCCTTTTTGCTGAGGTGAGGAGTTATGATTCAAGTAGGCATCACTATCTCTTGCTTTTCATTGCTTTGGCCCAGTTTCCTCTTTTCATTTGGCTTGGCAACATTAGCATTAATTGGCTCTTGTAATGGACTGATTATACCGTCTCCACACCATGTGTTTCTAGCTGTTTTTAGATTGTAGCAACCGTGGGTTTTCATTACATTTCTTTTCACAGTTGTAGAAATTTGTATGTTTTGTTCGAAAACCATAATTCTTGGAAAAAACGTCAAGAGATGTCGATTGGAGCATCGCAGAAGTATCATTTTTTCTTTTCCATAAATTATTTGTCGCCATCCGTGTCGATAGGAAACCTGAAAGTAGTTTTATTCGATACAAAGTTGATTATTTCGCATCAATACCGCACTGACTCTCAATCTATTATCAGGAAGTGAAGATTTTCAATTTGTGACATGTTCCCATTACTTATTTTTTGACATCTAATTGATTAAAGTAGTTGTTTATAATGTACTCTGGACCATGTTCTCTTTTCCTGTGAGTGTGTTTGCTTAGGAGGAGATGAATGAGATTAGGAAGTGAAAGTGCACAATTCTAAATAACATTGATTGGTATTTCAGGATTATATTATGCATTTGGGTCAATTATGCTTTTCAATCTTTGAAGTTCAAGATTGGTTTTAATTTAGTTTATGCAGTTTTAATTTTTTCGCAAGTTTTTATAGTTTTAATTTTGCTTTTAAATTGTCGTCCGAATTATTTATGTTGTTACGGAAAAAAGTCGTGGGATTTTTTCGCGTTATTTTTAAATTAAATTAATTTAGTTTTGAAATAACTTATCGATCTCAATTAGTTTATTCCAATTAAAAATAAGGGTAAATGACAAATCAACCATCGTGGTTTGAGATTAATGACAAGTCAACCACTATGGTATTTTTTTTAACAAGTTAACCACTTACGTATGTTAAAATGACAACGCCGCGAAAAAATTATCAAAACGCCGGCGAGGAGACACAGCAAATTTCGTAGTGTCTGGTGCGCAAGACACCGCATTTTTATGCGGTGTCTTACGCTGAGACATCACAAGGCATCGCATTTTTATGCGGTGTCTCAGCAAGGCACCGCATAATTATGCTGTTCCTCAGCAAAAGGCACCGCATTTTTATGCGGTGCCTTGAAGACACCTCGTACGAGGTGTCTTCAAGACATCTCAAAAGGAGGTGTCTTCAAGACACCTCATTATGCGGTGCCTGAGGTGTCCTCACTGACACCTCAGGTGAGGGGCACCGCATAATAATTATGCGGTGCCTTGCTGAGACACCGCATAAATATGCGGTGTCTTGCGCACCAGACAGTCAGACACCACGAAATTTGCTGTGTCTCTTCGTCGACATTTTGATTTTCTTCAGAATGCCCTTTCAGAACACTCCGCAGCGTTCTGAATTCTTTATAACGCCGCGTTATGCGTTATGAATTCTTCAGAAAATCAGAACTTCCCCGTTGGGCGTTCTGAATTCTTCAAAAAATCATAACGCCACCATTGGGCGTTCTGAATTCTTCAGAAAATCAGAACGTCTCGCGTTGGGCGTTCTGAATTCTTTAGAAAATCAGAACGCCGGAGCGAGTCGTTTCGGCGTTTAGATGTTGGCTCCTAGTTTTTTAACGGTAAATGTCTATGTAATGTTGGATTTGTCATTTTAACATACGTGAGTGGTTAACTTGTTAAAAAACATACCATAGTGGTTGACTTGTCATTGACCTCAAACCACGATGGTTGATTTGTCATTTACCCTAAAAATAATGTAGCTAAAAAATTATCCCCGGATTTTTTTAGGTTAAATTTAACAATAAAAATAAATTAAAGGAAAATTAACAAAATAAACTCTGAGCTATGGAACAAGTGATAAGACAAACATTAAATAATTTTTGTTAATAAATAAAACATTAAATTATTAAAAAAAACGATGTAAACATCACTATCACGTTTTTTGTTAGAAATTTAAATATGGTCATACGTATTGTTTCCTCACAACTGGAGGTAAGTAGAGGTGGCTAACAAGCCGAGCCTAGAAAATTTTGGCTCGTCGAGCCTACCGAGTTTAACGAGTCGAGCCTACCGAGCTTAACGAGCCTGCAAAGTCTAACGAGCCGAGCCTAACGAGCCTTAACGAGCCGGGCTTAACGAGCCAAATATACATAAATAATAATATCTTATATAAACATGTTAGAAATTATTTTCAATATTATACAATTTAAAACTATAATAAACATTTATTATTATAATATAAAAATACTATAATTAATAATTTAATAGAATAAATATTTTTATTCAATTGGCTTAAAAAATATATATCAAAATGAAAATTATAAGTTCAAAATGAAAATGAAAATTTTAAATTACAATTTCAAATTTAAATGAAAATTTAAATTACAATTTTAAAATATAACTTACAAGTTAAAGAAAATATATCAAAATGAAAATGAAAAATTTAAATTATAATGTCAAATTTAAATTACAATTTCAAAATACAACTTACAAGTTAAAGAAAATGTATCAACATGAAAATTACAATTTCAAATTTAAATGAAATTTTAGCCTTCGACATCCAAATTTTTGAATTCTTCTAATATGTCGTCCTCTCGTTGCTGATCTCTCGTCACAGCGTCATTACAATCCTTCATGTAAATGAGTGCCTCAACGATATCTGGTGCAAGTCTTCCTCATTTATCATCGTACATCCATCCACCTACACTAAAAGCAGACTCTAATGCTACTGTAGAGATCGGAGGTGTTAGTAGATCACATGCCATTCTAGAAAGAATAGGAAGTGAAATAGAGTTGTCTCTCCACCAAGCCAAAATATCAAAATGCTCGTCGCGAGAAATGGGATGGTGTCAAAATAAATAACGAGTTCATTTCTTTATGAAGTATAAGAATGAACATCGCTATCTATTTCATCCAATATATCATCCATAAAAATCTTGTGGAGCTCCACCACGAGCACCACCACTAAAGCTAGCATGAATATGTGAAGAAGGAATTAAATGAGTAACATTAGAATATTTAAGTTCATAAGAAAAATATAAATTATCAATGTCATTTTTTAATTGAGCACAAATAATTGAAGAAGAAATACATAAATTAGAAGAAATTTTATCAACCATTATACGCATTCCTTTTAATTTAAATTGAGGATGCATTATGCATACAAAACAAAAAATATTAGGTATGTTAAACCAATATTTTTAAAATTTTCTTTTCATTTTATCAATTAATGCACAAAATTTATTTTTTTGTCTAAAACATTTAAAAGTACCCATTAATTTAATAAAAATTGGGAGAACAAGATGAGTAGTGCGATAATAAATTTCCGAACATTCATTTGTAGCTTCAAAAAATGGTTTTAGAAAATCAAGAAATAAATTAGCAATATTGCAACTACTATGATCAAGAGTAATACATTTTATTTTTTCACTAATAAAAACACAAATAACTAACCAATATGGCTTAACATTTTCCAACATTAAACAAGTCGAATTCCAACTTGTATCTACATCGGTTTTTAATTTTCTTGGTTTAAGTTGAGCAGCTTTACAATATTCTTTATATTCTTGTTGTCATGTATTAGACGAAGTAATATAAGAAATTGCAGATCGAATAGATTCAATATGATGCGAAATAAATGACATTCCATCTCGAACAACTAAATTTAAAATATGACAAACACATCTCATATGAAAAAGAGGATTATGATCTGTATCTAATTGAAATAACTTTTTAAATTCAAGAATTGCAATATCGTTAGCAGAAGCATTATCTAACGTAATACTAAAAATTATATCTCTAATAGCATATTCTTGCAAAATTCCAACAATATATCTATAAATGGTAACGCCGCTATGTGGATATTCACACCTACGAATCCTAATATTCTTTTATTTAATTGCCAAGAGTCATCAATAAAATGAGAAGTTACAACAATATATCCTAAAGCATTAGGTGCACTCCATAAATCAAAAGTAATACAAATAGACATGGACGGAGCATTTGAAAAAAACGCAATTAATTCATTTTTCATATTATTATACATTTTAATAATATCACTTCGCGTCATATTAGGATTAATATACTTTTTCATAAAATTTTCAAATAACTCGCTATCAAACATAGATAAAGGTATCTCAGATTGTGATATATATTTTGCTACTCCTTCTCTCATTTTATTATGTGAATACATAAAATTGCCATTTCCATTAGCATTTATGAGTGTTTGTCTAGGGTCTCTCACTTGCTCGTTTAAGTGACATTTTGTATAATACCTACCAATTATGCTAGTAGAACTACCAGATTCGTATGCATAATGTTTAATACAATATTTGCATTGTGCTCTACTTTCTATTTTTCCACCAATTTTAATATCTTTCATTTCAAAATGATTCCATACATTCGATTTGCATTAATATCTTTGTATAATGCCTACCAATTGTACTAATAGAACTAGGATTAATATCTTTCATTTCAATTTGCATTGTCCGGTCAACGGACCGTTGCCCACTGCTGCATTGGGCGCCAGGAAACGGTCTGAAGACCATTGCAGCAACAACGTTGCTAGGGGGAGAAGATAGAGAAGAATGCCCTGTCTTCTCCTGAAATCTCTCTTCTTGTTGATGAAGATGGCCATGGCTTCTGCGTCGACTTCACCTGAAATCTCTCTTCTTGTTGATGAAGATGGCCATGGCTTCCGCGTCGACCAGGCCACCCTTAGTGCTCTCGTCAAGGAAAGGAATCTTCAAAAGCTTGGCGAAAATGGGGGAGTGAAGAAAATAGCATCGGATTTGAAAATGGAACTGGAGATCGGAATCAATGTGGACGAAGCAGAGCCAAATCAACCAGTTTTGCAACCGATGTATCAACCAGTTTTGCAATTGTATAACTTGCTCACTGTACAAATCATTTACTCAATGAAATCTTTGAGCCACTTCGACTTCTTCTTAATTCTCCTCTCTTCTCTCTTCTCTGGTGAGCATCACCATTCTTCATAATAGGTAGTTTCCATTTTCAACATCCTCGTCGAAGACATTGTTTGTCTGAAGATTGGAGATCAGATTCTGGCTGATGGGCTGTTCGTCGACGGGTATGGTTTGCAAGTTGACGAATCGAGTATGACTGGAGAAAGCGATCACGTGGAAGTAAATCGAACTGAGAATCCATTTCTAATTCAATGCAGAACAGTTCGCTGAATCACACAGAGCTGTTCGCACTTCGCCGGGACAGCCCGCTAGGGGTGGCTGGCTGGCGGGATCTCGAGCCCTCTCAGTTACTTTAGCGGGCCGAGCTCGCTAGCCCGCCCGTTAGCCACCTTTAAAGGTATGTATTCGCTACGATAATACTCTTTCCCAGAAAATACTATTTCCACAGTGGATACTTGCCTTTTGTTGTGGAATCTTAGTCCTTGAAATAGAACTTTCTTTTTGCAACAAACAGCACATTTGTTTCTCATTTGGAAAATATATTTTTTACAGCGAATACTTATCTTCTGTTAAGGAAAATAAGTCCTTGGAATATGACTTTCTATTCGTTGCAGAAGATATTTACTTTTCACTATGAGGCTAGCGACGTCCATTGTGAGGCTAACGACGTCCGTAACTAGCAGAACGACGTCTTCTTAGAGCGAGGGACGTCCGTTATGTACGAGAGACGTCCGAAATAGGTCGAGGGACGTCCATTGTGGAGGAGAGACATCCGTCTTAAATGAGGGAATTCACGCATTTTAAAAACGCATGTGCTTTACATGTGACCCTTCAACGTCCTTCAATCCTTGTCGTTAATCTGTATAAGGGACGTCTCTCCCTCGATCCAACGGCCAGAACCAATGTCTGCCATCGCTGGAAAATGACAGATTCAATTATGACCGTCAATCCCTATTAGGGATGCCCCTCCCTCGATCCAACGGCCATGGACGTTCGTTCACATCGCCTTTGGAAAATGGTAGATTCGATCATCCAAGCGGGGAACGTCTTTCCTCGATCCAACGGCTAATAAAGATCGTCCCCCATCGCCCGATAATAGTTCCAACGATCGTCCGTTTTCCAACGGGCAGGAGGGACGTCCCTCGGCCCCCAATAATTAACGTCCTTCGTCTCTATTCGACGATTCTTGGCATCAACAAAATCAAGGCATTAAAGTCGACGAATTTGGACGGGAAACGTAACTGCGAGGTTCCTAGCGAGAATTTTTCATAGTTGAAGATTTTAGTTGTTAGCAAAATTTCTTCAAAATTTGATTAGTCACTGATTGCAAACTATAGGGTCTGCATTGTTAATTGCCCATTAAATAATCATTTTAAAGGTGAGATTGAAATTGTGAGGGTATTAATTCGAAAAGACCAATAACACGAATAAATAACACGAATGGATGCATCCTATTTAAAAGTAAGGACTTAACTATAATCTATTTCCTTAAAACCCAGCATCCACTAATAAAATTCATACACTGCCAACTCTAGGGCTTCAAAACAAATACAAACGGCCAAGAACACACACAAGTCTATGCTTGTTCCTTTCAGACAAATTAGAGGATTTTGTGTACAGAAAATAGTAAGATAAGAGTGTGTTTAAACCCTTTTTGATGGTGTGGTGGCAAGGCAGTTTCATCCGAGATCTGGAACAGTGAAGTACTCGTGATCATCGCCTTCATCGATCTCAATCCGGGGCTTCTTGTTTGGTGGACTGCCTATTTTGGGTCGGTTGGACATGGCAAAACTTGCTTGAGACATTGACAGTTGAGGAACTTCAGCCGCTGCTACACCCTCTCGAGGAATCTGCTCAAACAGAAGACCCATGTCTGCCAGCCAATCAAGCTCTCCAAACTCCAATGACCCATTCTAGAGAGAGAGAGAGTGAGAGAGATTATACAGAGACAAAACACAAGTTTTCCCTAGCCAAAAAACAAGTTCTCTGAAAATATAGTTTTTATTTTGCGGAATTGATTACCTTATTAGCCGATTCTAAATCTGAAAACCGAAGCACATCGTCAGCAGGCCATGGCGATGTGAAACTAGAATCTCGATGTATAGGCATTTTATGAGATTGTTGTTGAATCTTCTGGTGAGGAGGTTCAATGCAATTCTTTTGTTTATCCATTCCACAATCGGAACTCAGAGCCACTCGGATTCCAGTGGCAAGAAACCTCTGGTGATTTGCAGAAAGGCCACCAGCCGAGTGAATTGGTTCGTCACAATCTCGACAAAGCAGGGCCCTATCTTCGACGCAGAAGATGAAAGCTATCTTGTCCTAGAATATCCAAGTGACATGAAGCGAAAAAATGCATTTGTCTGATAAAATAATTCAGAATTATAATATTTCATACTGTATAGTGTAAGATCAATAAAATTATCTTCTATAATCCAAGAGTAGAAGATGTGTCACAGATACATTAAAATTGGTTTAAATGATAAGAAACACAATTTACAAAAACTCTAAGCACATTCCTAGGATCTCTCCAATCATCCCAACATGCAGAAATTATGTAAATAGACATCTAAGTTGGTTAGAGTTTTGGAGTGAATTGAATTCTATTTGGAACAACAAAACAATTTATTTAAGCTCATATATATTTCTAAAATATAAATTCAATTGTAATCACATAACACTTGAATATGCTACAAAAATAAAGATTAATGACACATTGTTTTTCTTTATTAATGTGTGTGTGTCATCATAAGATCCAATCAAAATGTTTAAATGATTAAACTGGTTTCTACCTTACTTAAGTTTAGGATTTATGGTAATTTATCATAATATCAGAGAAATCTCAATTTCAAATCTAGGTATTGTCAAAATTTATATCGTTGGAAAAATTAAAATATTGACCCCTAAGAACTAGTGAAAGAAATTAAGCTATGAGAGTGTGATGCTGAAAATATACATTAGTTTCTAGCCATCCAATTCAGATTCTGAGGAGGTTAGGGAAATTTCGTATAGATCAAAGACAGACAGATCAAACATCAATAGCGATGATAGATGAAATAGAGAGGTTTATTACTTGGCAAATGTCGCATTTAGGTAGCTTGGTGGAGAGACATTCCAGACGAAGCCTCTGGTGCTTGCTCGCAAGTTTGTTTGCTGCATGAACTTCAATATCGCATTTCGCACACAGTGCCGCCTCGTCTGCACAACATATCACCGTCGCCGGAGCTTTCTCGCAAACATCGCACTGGATTTTCATTTTTCGTCTCTTTATTCTTTTTTATTTTATTATATCAATATTCACCACCGATTTCAACTTTTCCCTCGCTTCTCTGAGTTGTTTGAGCTTATCCTCTAATATCAAGTGACGCCTCTTATGATCCAAGATATGACGATAAAATCGAAAACCCTAGCCCTTGGTGGGAGCAATCTAAACAGAAATTCAAAAATAAAAAACAAAATTAGGCAAGAAAAGATGAAAATGAAGAACAAACCAAGAAAAGAAGGATCATAAGGACGCATACCAGTGCAAGGAAAGGATCAAGGAAATGAATTTTCAGAATCAAAATCAAAGATATGAGTGGAAGTAAGGAGCCATAGCTGCAGTAGGGGGGAAGCATATTAATGGCCACCAATTAATCGGGAGATATTTAATGGCTGTCCTAATCCCATTTTCTGCCATTCTCCCTCGCCCACCATTCTAGGGTCAGACTTTGACTTCGAGGATCAATCTTTTTATCTTACAATACAATAAAATATAAACAAATATCTCAAAAATACCCTTTTATAAAATCTCAAAATATCTTTCAAATCCCCCCACTAACCCACAAGTTAACACCACAAAAAAACCGATAAATTTATCGAACGCAACAATACAATACAAATCTCTCGGCTACACGGTTCAAAGAATTTCTCGTTAACGATACCTTTCGATGTTGGTGAGTTTGACAAAATTCTCTAATCGATTTTAGGTTTGGTGGTTGAATATTTCGACCCGTGGTGTCATGCTCTAAAGAATACCCTAAACAAAATGAGGAATGACTCAATCCGAAAATGAACCAAGACATACAATCTTTGTTATTAAAATTTTTAATAAGCAGTAGAAGATTTAAATATAAATAAAATAGTCAAAACCTGAACCAAATGGACTAAAATAGAAGTCCAATAGTGATATTAAATAATGTAGTATTATAAGTCTTGAGAAAATATCGAACAAAATTAACTAAAGCAAACCTTAAATAGAAATTTACTCTTAACATTAAAATACTTGAAATGAACGTCCAGTTCATGCCCGCAATGACAACTGAAAATCCTCTAAACTAAAGCCTGAACCGAAAATATCTCCTGATATTGGCGAGTTTGACAAAATTCTCGACGGTTGACGCTTGGTGGTTGAATATTTCAACCCGTAGCAACCATTGCTCAATGGTCGTAAAGTAGTTTGTTCAATTAAAATCTTGATTATTCATTAATTAGTGTTAGCTAACTGTTTTTAAAACAAGAGAGAGCATATCATAATTTGTATAACCAAGTGAATTGGAATGAGGGAAGCAAGAGCAAGAGAGCTTATAACATCTCCACCTCAAATTTGAGTTTAAAATATGATCAAACCCTACCTAGGGCCATCCTAGGTCGATACCGACATAACCATACATGTAATCCAAGTCAATTTTGCGGTGTTCTTAGGGCTACCAGAAAAAATATACGCGCAATACGAGTAGCAACGAACTTACCTAGGGCGCACCTAGTCAATACAAACAAAACCATACATGTAACCCAAGTCAATTCACCAGTAAAATACACGCGAAATACGTGCAAGATCATCATTAGTACCATCATACTTGTCAACCAGACCTAGTGCGATCCTAGTCAATACAAACAAAACCATACATGTAACCCAAGTCAATTCGCGATGTTTTTAAAGCTACTAGAAAAATACACGCGAAATACATGCAAAATCATCATTAGTACCACCATACTTGCCGACCAGCAACGAAATTACCTAGAGCGATCCTAGTCAATACAAACAGCACCGTACATGTAACCCAAGTCAATTTGCGGTGTTTTTAAAGCTACCAATAAAATACGTGCAAGATCATCATTAGTACCATCATACTTGCCGACCAGCAACAAACTAACCTGGGTGGTGAAATATGATCAAAGCCTTCAATACCGATCTTTTATTTTTGCACATAATCACCGTCGATTTCGTCAAAATGACTTCATCGCTAGACCTAAGAACTCATCTAACAGTGGTTGAGGCACTACTGCATCATAATAAGCTAATGAGCCATAACTCAAATATAATCTTTCAAGAAGATAAGTAAGATAAACTTACTAAACTGAGCGTATCATAAAGAAATATACTACTACAGTATTTTGAACATGAGCCATACTCATGATTGTTATCTGCTTATATGCCCAGCATCAACCACTCTCATATTGTTCCTTTTAGTTCTATCTCCATTATAAACCAATCATAGAGCGAGAGAGAGAGCATCAAATAAATGTTCCAAAAAATGTAATTTAAATTACTAGTAAAGGCAAGGCGGAGGCCCAGGAAGATTAGAACTAGAATCACATACAGCTAAGGATACAAGAACTAAATCACAGAAGACAGGCCTATGAATAAATGATAAACCAATGAACAAACAACACAGACAAATTAGATTTGGGAGGAGTGGATTTCAAAGAACAACAATTGGGGAACTCTAATTCTAGTACATGACTTACAGTGGGGGCAGTTTTCTTGTTTCAGCAGTCCTTTGAAGCAGAAGAGCTCATATCTGAACCATTACTATCTTTTGGGGTCGGAGAATAAACGGGTGTTCTTAATTTCACTTCTCCAGCAAGTTGCTGCATTTGTTGCTGTTGAAGGTGATGAAGTTGGTGCTGCTGAAATTGTTGTTGTTTCTGGGACTGAATCTGGAGCTGCTGAAACTGCTGTGCTGTTAAAAGGGTCTGCATGGCGTGGCTGTTTGTGTACATTTGCTGGCCATGGCCGCCTCCTCCTAAAGAGGTAAAATTCATCAAGGATCCGCCATTAGCCATGGCTTGTCCAGTCAATACTTTAAGATGTTGAATTTCTTCTTTCAGAGCATCATTCAGAGCTGCAGTAAGAACAGAGGAAATGGCAAAATTGTTACCAATGAACACATGCAAACAACAAGAGGAATCCTGGGACATGATTTCTCAACAGTGCCTAATTTTTTCTAAGAATACTTTAAATCGCAAGAAATAGGAAAAGAGTAATAAATAAATATAAGGCAAGGAAAGATACATCCAGCCTGAAAAGAACAATAATAGAGAAGAGATGAAAAGAACATAAAAATAAAAACCGTCATCACTTCTTAAAACTTCTCACTTTAGTTACATCAGAAATCAAAACTCGACTTCCCATTGTTAGAAAAGAAGAAAGAACATGGAATTGATGAAAAGTACATAAAAGGGTGAAATTAATAATTGGGGCCACCAAAACTACAAACTAATAAAACAAATACCAAGTATATTCCGAGGCAAACTTAATAAAGAGACCAATAACAAAAGCATAAACCCATCGTATTCACACAAACTACATATTTCTTTGACTTTATCCCAAAAGATCCACCAGTTCTTTCAATCAGCAGTTTAATATAAATAGATAAAATCATAAAGTATCAAACATATTGTCATAATCTTACAAAAATATCGATTAGTGCTGAAAAGATAATGATTTCACTATGGAAACACAGCTAAAAAATTGGCTTGTGCAATTTAGCCTTCTGAAATAATTGCCATCGATTATTTTATTGTAACATCACATTGTAAATAAATATGATCTCTGACTCTAATGCATTTGACCTTTGCTGAATCAAGTCAAAAGCCTTAAACTTTTTTATACGCTACTAAACAATTGTATGCTTGAATTTTACAAGTCATACAAGCCTTCACCTTTAAATTACAACCAAAAAAGGAATGAAAACCGTTGATGGGAGAACGGGAGGAAACAAAGGTTCCAAACTCTCCACCTTAAATGCTAGGATTCAACTGAACACTCTTTTGTATATAGATAACGATCTAGCAAGTTATCAAATTTCTGGTATGAATTGCATTTCACAAAGCCAAAGAACACATTAGCTTCGTGAAATGTGTGAAGTTCCATTAGAGAGCAATAGAGTCAAGTCCCAAGCACCCCTTATAGCCAAATAACTCTATCAATCCGTCCAATGAGAAGACATTGATTTCAAACCTAAACAACCAATACAACCGAAAAAATAAAAATATTTATGTTACCATTAAACATAAAGCATTGAAGAAACTCTTCCATTTCAAGGACATCTTTTCCACCAAATTGCCCTTTAAAATTCTCCAAGGTAATATTACAGCCTAAGCTATTTAGCCACTAATTAGCTCATGAATCACACCACAGTGATAACAAATTAAAGCAAAAGGATAACAAGTTAAAGCTAAAAGGACAACAAATTAAATGGTTAAAATTCACTAGTTTATTAGCGACAAAAGAGATGAACCCAACTATGATATAGAATAATTTCAAAAAGGAGTTCATACCATCTTGTAGGTGAACCTGTTGCTCCATTGTTTGCAAGCGCAGTTTCAGTTCACTATTCTCAGCAGTGAGACCATCAGTATCTCTCTGACCATGGGAAACATCAACAGAAATAGGATAGAAAATATGTTATTGCCCAAGGAGAAACGTTTGAGTAATATTGTCAATAATTAACAACCAAAAAAGTAGGCATCCACAGCATAAAAATCTATATGAATAATTAGTACAAGGCTCAGCTGATGAATTTACCTGCAATAGGGTCAACTGAGCAGATAAAGAAGTTCCTTCCGTTTGTAATGTCTGTACTTTTCGTTCCAACTCGGCAATGTAACGCATCTTTCTTTCCTTTGACCTAGCAGCTGACTGCCTATTGGCCCAGATTCTGTTAAGGCCAAACAAAATGGGACCTTAGCAAATTACCGTATGAAATACTTCCACTCAGATGGGTAAAAAGAACAACCAAAAGAAACAACTCCAAAAGAGTATGCAAAGTAAAGAAAGTATGAGAAGGTCGTCACTCATCACTGACATAAAAGAAATAAATACAAAGTGCAGTGTTTGCTACCCTAGATGATGCGCCATATTCCATACAGAGTAATTGGGAATGAAAAGAATGACATCCACCAACAAATACAATTAGCTAACAAATACAGTTCTTTTGGATAATATATAAGAGAACAATTTCAAACCTGGCATGCATTGAACAGATATAACATAATTATGAAAATGAACTGCCGTATGCATTGTTGTGATTAAGAAATCAATGTTGAGTCAATTCAAATAAAAAGCTCAAGTATTTTTAAGGTCAGGTACACTCCAATAACTGTACCTCTTTGCTCTTTTTGGATCAATTATGGCAAGTTCCGCTAAATTTGCAGCTGATATAGCCTTCTTACAGTCAGCTGCCGATAGATCTTCAGAACCAGATACAAGCATCTCTGGCTTGATGGTTGTTGACCCATCCATGGACTGGCTATGCTGGTGCCTAACTCTAGGCCTCTCATTCGAACCAAAGGCAACATTCTCAGTCGAAGAAGTCAAGACTCCCATCATTGATGCAGAAGGTGTAGCAGCAGTTGAAGGCTCACCCACTTCAAATGCTGATGAAGCAGATGATGAATTGAATTTATCCATATCAAGGTACATAGATAACAAATCTTCCTCAGTTTCATCAGACATTGAAGGACCATCAGCCCCACCTACAACTCCTAGATCACTATCAAAACTAATATCATCCGGAAGAGTCAGGATTTCAGAATGGGCACGTCGATGACCCATATTTTTTCGTGGATTATCATGCATTCGACTAATATCATGGCTAAAACGATTAGAATCAGTCGGTAGTCCATGGGCAAAATGACCGGAGTCTAAACTTACACCAGGAGCCATAGGCGGAAATGACATCGATGAGGAGGAAGATTCAGATTTGACATTATAATTACTTCCAGTAGGCGAAAACCCTCCATAACGACCTGATGGTGGTAGAAATCCTCCACCATGGCTTTGAGGTTTGTCTTTATCCATCAACAGAGTAGATAATAAGAGCTGAATGAATCCAAAATCCAAGTGTCGATGATCGCCCCCAGAACAAATCAAAACCTAAAAAGAACATTATCCAAATTTCACTAAAAAACACAAACATCCAAATTTTTTGAGTAATTCAATATGCAGCCACAAAAATAAAAGCACAAACCGCTACAAGCATATGAAAAATTATTCAGAGAGAACAAAAATAAAACCCTGGCAGCAGAAATAGAACAACCCATAGATATTTGCAAAAAGGGGGAAATTTCGGAAAGGAGGAGAGAGAGAGAGAGAGAGAGAGAGAGAATTCTCACAGCTTCTCACAGGAGGAAGATCTTTACGAAACTGAGGAAGTGTAAAGTAGAAGGGAACCGCAAGTTTCAGCTTCAACAAAAATCAAATCTGAAACGAACAGATCACAGGGAGATTGCGAAAGAAATGAGGAGTGGGGGGGTCGGAAGAAGAAGAAGCTTTACAGAGGAAGAAGAAGAAGCTTTTCAGAGATCGGACATGTAAAAAACTTCCGCGTTTCTGAAAGTCGAAGCTTCCATTCCAAGCGAAGCTGTGGACCGCGTTTGGAGACATCCTGTTAAAATCACGCTTTTTTATTGCACAGAAACGACGTCGAACTGAAAGCGCAAAAATAACACATTTGGGTTGCTAAAAGTCAAAATCTTAGACGTGCAGCATTTTTAAATTTCAGAAATTGTCATTATATTAAAAATATTAAATTTTAAATTAGTCACTCACTTTCCACGTAATTATCGCTCGTAAAATTAATATAAAATCGATGGATATCCATACACAAACACTAGCACTTATCGATTCATAGAAGAGAATATGACCCTCTTCGACAACAATAATCATGTTGAAAATGAAGAAACGTGAAAAAGCCTCTTCCTCCTACGGCCACTAGGAACGTCTGAGTACTCGTGAATCAACTTTGAGCATCTCTCGTTGTTGAAGGTCCAAATGACATCCTTGACGTTTTCTAATCGAAAAACATTACTCAGACATTTCTAAGCTAAAAACATTATTTTGACAAAAAAAACATCTGTAATGTTTGTTTTCTTCATTTTCTATTGTTCGAGATTTTAATTATTCGTGAAATTTCTTTAAATTTTAACTTGTTGATGATTTTAAACTATAGAATTTGTTTGGTTAATTTTCGATGGATATCTATACACAAACACTAGCATTTATTGATCCAAAGCAAAGAGTATGACATTCTTCTACAATAATAATCATGTCGAAAATGATGAAGTGTCGTATGCTTCGTGTCCTAGAAATATTAGTACAATTTTAAAATTTTTATTAGGAACTCATAATATATATATATTGCAAATATTTTTTTTTAATACATTTTAATAATTAGATTAATTTCCACCACCTAGAATAGAGAACCATTCTTATCTTTTAAAGCTGTCTATAGGAAATAGAGAGGCAAGCATAATACATAGATGCTACAATTATTGTTCATCCAACTTCATCTCATGTAATGAAGCTATGACTACTCAATACTTTTACCAATCTTACCCAAAGTCTATTTGCATCTCCACTTCCTCGAAAAGTTCGATTGAATCACAACATCAACCATATTAGTCGCTATTGGGACCGACAGTAGGTCGGGCAGCTGCAAGGCGGCCTCGGCCAAACCCACCCCCCAAAAGGGTGGTTCAAGATCGGACCTGCAGGCCTCCGACCACCAGTATGATTGCTAGAGGCCCATTGGACAAAATCAACGGGTAAACTCACCTGCACAAAACTAGAATGACCCACCCTCGAGCTGTTTGCCCAAGCCGAAGTAGCTGCTTGAGTGTTGGGGTACATTTTTAAGTGTCACACCAATGTATTAATGTATTCCAATAAGCGAAAAATATAACCGGTAAGAATACAATATCTAAGAGTAGGGACTTGACTTTAATCCCCATTTTCATTTTCGCTCCCGTTGGGAGAGAGAGAGAGAGACTACACATATAACAAGCCAGAGCTAGCACATTAACAATTTAACAGTTCAAAAGAAGCACTGCCAAAAAGACAGACTTCTGCACACTCACCTGTGTTATCTAAGGTTTCGATTCCGGAAAACTTTGAAAATTTATATTGTTGTTGCGAAGAAATGTCGTCAAGGGAGCTGGCAGACTTCTTGCAAGTGAAAGTAAAGCCTTCTTTCCGCTGAAGAAGATAAACTTGGCTAATCCGTCGATTTCAGCTTCGCATTGCTCGTATATAAAGAATGCCGTAAATGAGAACACCAGCCCTGCGGGTTTATAAGACAATTTTATAGCGCAGAGCAAGAGCACAAAGCCAAAACTAGCTCGATTTTATCGAATTTCCTTACCTGAACCAATCACAACAGCTATGGATTGTTGAAAAATCCATGCAAGCAAATAGAGTCCGGCTGAAAGCTGCATCAATTATATCCATAACTTTATTGAGAAATGTAACAAATTATCAAATGACTTCTTAAGAAATACGTAGTTTGCCAAAGTCGATATCATGGTCCAAATAAATAATTACTCGAACCAACAACACCAGCTATTTACCAGAAAATTTGCAAGAAAATTAAATCATATGATTTTTTTACTTGAGGAAAAACAGGAAAATAATTCACAACCCCCATATTCTTGTTTTATGGGTTCAATTTTCAGATTTCGAACAATCGTGAAGCAGACTGGTGAAAGATAGCATTACTAGAATGTCGTACCTTTATGAACATTTTCCAATCCTCTCCTTGAGCCAGTGATCTTACATCAATTATCATTCCATTCCACAAATATGCCAGGGTCATCATTGCATCTTTCACTATAGATTCAGAGATCTCAAAACTCGGCGATAATTTCTCAACTGCGTCACCAGATCTGCTAAAAGATGTATTAATCAGTGGAGTTGATTACAATGATAAGAATGGACTACACTTCAAAAAAAGGAGAAAGAAGTTATAGAGATATTGTTGGTTTGATAAGAACCATAAGATAAGGTAATAATAATCTTATCAATCTGTAAAGTCAGCAAGTCCAAATAAATTTGGAACAATTTCAAGAGTCCTTAAAAATATAAAGGAGACCCAACAGTTAAATATAATATCCAAAGATTTGAGATGTAAACCAAATCCAGTACACTGGACAGTGGAACTTCTTAAAAATTTACAAACAACGACAAGAAAACAAAGTACAGTTTGGCAATGACAAATTGATAATGGACTTGCTAATGCTCAAGCAGTAAAGAGAATTCATACTCACATGTTATAAGCCATAATTCCAAATCCAAAGAGGCTTGAAATAATAAAAAGAAGAAGCCTTGCTGCGGATGCGACAAAAGAACTTTCACAAAGAAAGAACCAGTAGAACAAAAGAACAAGAAAAAAGAAAGACATGAATGATTTCTTCTCCTCTCGCCAAAGCAATATGTCTGCAACTGCAATAACAAAAGTCGAATGTCATCCAAGTGTTACGTATTCTTCTATTTATATACAGATCAAAATCAATGGACAGCACAAAATCACAACAAATATGAAGGCATCAAATAGAACCATGACTCACCCAAAATCAAATGCAATTATATGAAAGAAAATGTCATGTTTGAGCTAAGAAATTTAAGTGTCCACTCTCAAAAAACAATCATAGGCATGTTACTACTTTGAAGGTTCATTAGATCAATTAATATGAGGAAAACTTTTAAACTGTAAGTTTATTTCTTTTGTAACCATATGTCCATGATGAGAATGTTTCCATTAAATATCTAATTTTGTAGATATATTCACCTCAGAACCATTTATAGAAATACAAATACAATTAAGATAAATAAAGATTGCATAAAAAAGTAACTGTCATTTGTTGGCATTTCCTTGCACCATGCCTTCCAGCATTTTGAAAGGCCAACACATGTACGAAACTGATTCTAATCATATCATTGCTTGTATTCACACTACCTAGTCCACTACCAGAAAATTTCTCAGTAAAGAGGCTACTGGATAAACATTGCTTGGACATGGGAGCAGGCCCCGGACATAAGGTAAGTGCTTTGCAATTAGAGCCTAAACAATATGAGATTGAGATGTGCTTTCTCGATTCTGGTCATAATTGATGGGAATTAAGTAATTATGTATGCACATCTTCCACCGTTTGGTAGGAATAGTAGCGTGTTCTTACATCAAGGGCAGTGATACTCGTTCATAGTTGCTGATTTCCACTATTTAACACATTTGATTTTCATTTAACATTCAACAATATTCATGGGCCCTACAAAGAAGAGTATTAACCAAAATTGGAGGAAGATATAATCAATAAATTAAAGCTTCCAACCAAAGTGCAATGCAATTAAAGTCGTTGTGCAAGTGACCTCAACATTTATGAAAATGCATGTACAAAAAAATAAGTTTCAACCTCTTCCATTGCCCAGCCATTTATTCACTTTTGATTGATCAGAAAAGTCTGCAAAAGGCATATCTTTTTCTGAAGAACTAAACGATTCAATGGTTAATCTGACTCCCTCCTGCATCATACAAACAAATTTCATTAAGGAAATACGATAATTCTCAAGCAACCCATACTGAAATGTAAAAAATCTCAAGTTTCAATAAAGGCTCTTAAAAACAATATATGTAAGCTTTATCCTATTATGTGAATTACCATATGTATACTAGTGGAAGGACCACAACTTTTTTCATAAAAAATAAATAAATAAACATATTTGCACGCGAAAAGTTATTAAATACTTGGCAGAAATTTTTAATTTTAACATAAAAGAATATCAAGATCTAAGAGAACTTACATCTAGAGAGACTATTGGTGAGTATCCTATCTGTTTTTGAGCAGCTGTGCAGTTAAATGTTCTAGTGCAGGCGGCTAATTGAATATAATGAGTTGAGAAAAAAGGGTTATATCTACGAAATCCCAATGTTTCAATCCATTTGATTAACAAAAGGATGCGCCAAACCATCATAGTCGGCAGTTTAATTGATGGCCTGTAATCAAGGTAACAATATTACTTACACCACAAAAGAGGGTTTTCCTAGCTTCAATGTAAGCAAGAGGAAGCACAAAAAATTAAATACATTCATTTTGAAAACAAAGAAAAATAAAATAAAACTGTTCATGTATCTTTTGTCATTTTATTTTCTCCAAAAAAATTGATCTTGATTTTTACATGATGCATCAGAGAAGACACATAGCATACCACATCAAGAAGAAGAAAAAATCTACATATACACACTCCAACTACAGGATTTCACAATATTACAATAAACAAACGCAAGCTATAACCCACCATAATTTTCCCAAACAGAAAAAAGAGAGTATATATAACTCATAATTTACATACACGATTCTTCTTTTTCCATTTGTCTAGGTGGCAAGGGGAACGAGGAGCAGAGAGGGTCAGTAAATGACGAAAGGATGGGCAGAAATTATATTTGAAACCTAGAGCTCTACAGAAAGGTACTACACTAACGATGTAAAGCATTTATTTATTCAGTTAAATTAGGCACAGCATTTTCCCCAGAAAAAAATGGCAGCCAGTGCTAATAATGCAACAAACTACAAACTCAAAAACTAAAATGAATTAAGAAGATGCCAATTCAAATAGGCTAAGAGATACAATCAAAAAGAGAATGAATATAGCAGTCTCATGAATTACAACTATATTCCCAAATAATAACTATAAAGATGGAAATCTTCATAAAACCTCTTCATTGTCAGTAAGTTGAGGTATATTAATGCATGAAATACACATATAGCGGAGAGAGCTAAAAGAAAAAGGTCAACTCCTTAAAAACTATACCCCTCAAAAGCTACACCTTGTAAAAAAAATCCACAAAACCTTTTTTTTATATTTTTTCTCCTTCTCTGTTTGGGCAATGCCTATGCTTCAACATTTAGGAAATTTTCTCTTATCGATGATAACAAAATGCTATAAGAAAGATTCAAATCAAGGCAACAATAATTACCCTTAGTCTTGGATTTGATTGGAGTTCAAATTCAATTAATGGAGTCAGCTAGACCCCTAAAAAGATGTGAAAGTAAAACAAAAAAGAAAAAGAAGTCTATCTTGGAACTATATCTGCGTGTGCATCTACGTGGCATATATATAAAGAGAAAAAATTGATTGCAAGTAATAATCAGGAATTCCACTATACCTTTGATATCCCAAGCCTTTGAAGATGAGAGAAATGAACTCGTTGAATTTTCTAGGTTCAAGATTAGTGACAAAAAATGCCTACAAAATAAAATAATAAGTGCTTCCCTGTGCATTGAAATCGTTAACTTGGGAGAAGGATCAGAAATATTTCAAAGTACAGCACCTTTCCTGCTACAGAAACCATACGAAAATCCAGGGCTTCCTCTGCACATATATGCGCATGAGCAACATTCTCCACATATGTGAAGTCCAACAAGTTTTCACCACTCCCTACAATAAACTGAAATGAGAAATTCTGTCACTTAAAAAAGACTAGATGAGCCAGATAAAAATAAAATTACATTAACCTCCTGAAGATTAGAATTTTACTATAATTACTTTATCTCATATACTTTACAAATAAGTTGCACCTGTAATAATGCTCAATACACAAACAAGTTTATGCTAATTTTCACCCACATTTATGTTAAAGTAAATAGAGTTCCCAACCTTTCCCCAGCCAGATTTTGCCAAATTGACAAGAAATGGCACCAACTGTTTATCTTCTGGGCCAAATACATTGCTTGGTCGGAGGACACATGTTAAAAGGCCATCCATATTATTGGCAAACAAGATGAGTGCTTCAGCTTGAGCCTTGAAGTCCACCAACGTGTCCTCAAACTGCACCAGGGTGCTCAAATGACACGGGAATGATCAGCAGAAAAGAAACAAAATATACTCAATTAAAAAAAGCAACTGGAGAGTGATTTAGAAGAACCATACTTTCCAAGGATAGTTCAAGGATTCATCTCCATTGCATATGTCCGACAAACCACTAAAAATGACATCAGCAGAACTGTTGTATATTAACCGCCTAACTTTGCATTCTCGACAAGCATTGATGACATTTTTGGCACCTAAAGAAGAAATAAAAGTGAAGGCAACGTTCTAAAAAATTGCTGCAAGAAGTAAAGATTGAGAGGTTTCTCTAAAATATTAATTAATTACCTTGAACAACAACCATGTAGCAGAGATAAATATCATCAGATCGTATGTCATTGTAGTCCACGTAAAACACCACAGAAGAACCTTCAAATGCTGCAAAAGAACATATCTTTGGCTGTGAAATTATCATCAAACTCGCCTTTGCTAAAATTTTAGAAAATGGCTATAAAAATAATCAAAGTTGGAGACGGCAATTTTCAAAAAAGAAACTAAATGATTGCAAATAATCAGAACAATGTGAATAAGCTGCACAGAGAGTTGGAAAAATCGTGCAGACCAGATATTAAATTAATTATGAGATAACTTTTTGTCAACTATGATTTCAAGATATGGTGGTATAGGCAATTCACAGAGTCTCAGAAATCCAAATTTGACCACATACAATTCAGTATGTACAGCTATTTAAAGATAAAACAGATGTTTTCTTGGTTTTATTAAGCAAAATATGTAGAGCAAGCTTCACGTGGAAGGAGTAAGGAAAAAATAACATCTCATCCATTCATTGTCACATTGTAGTTCTTTTTTCCAGACGGAAACAACACTAACGAACTGAGAGAAATAAAAACTGTAAAAGTTAATGTTTTAAAGAAATAACATTACCTCAACTTCACTCAATAGTCAGTACCAATGTCAAATTTCGAAACTTAAGCTCCAACTCCTAACATTTCAACTACTTCAAGAAAAATCTCTGGAAGGCTGATTCTAAGTTCCAACTACTACTGCTACTACTACGACGCTCGATACATTCACAAAAAAAATTCTGTTATCAGCAGAAATAGGCAAGAACCACCGGTATTTTCAATCTATTGTTCTAATTCCTCGCACGATAAACAGGAGACAATCACCTTTGACGATCTGAGTTTTATCGCGTACATCGACATGAAAGTAAGAAGCGCGACCGGAAGAAAGAGCAAGGGAGAGGGCGGAGTCGTGCTCGGATGGATCTAAACGCAGAGACGGAGCACAATCGGCGACTCTAACATTCCATTTTCCGAGTTTCAAAAGCCTCAGTACCAGCGATTTTCCAAGAAAACCGCGGCCTCCGAGCACCACGCATGTTCTAGGATTCAATTCGGCAAAGCGATCGTCAACCTCCATTTCCACGCGGCTCAAGAAAATGAAATTCTGGAGAGAGAGAGAGAGAGAGAGAGAGAGGGTGGGGAAGTTTCAATGGGAAAGTTCAATTTGACCAACAAGTCGCATTCACACTTCACATAATATTCATTTATGGTAAATTTATCGTACAGTTTTTAGCTGATTGATTAATATAATTGAAATTAACAAATCAACCACTGTACTATGATATCAGTAACAAACAAATCAACCGCTGAATAATTTTTTTGAACAACTTAAACACTGAACTATGAAAAATAAACAGAGCAAACATCGCCTTTAATTTTCTGAGAACTCACAGTTGAACATAGCTAATACCCATGAAAAAAATTGCAATAACTCCTGATTTTAGAGACTTTACGTGGAAAAAAGTTAATATTCATGGAAAATAAATTTGACAAAAGAATATTAATGTTTTTGATTTCAGATGATTTAGAATTGTTTTACTATCCATGGGAGAATCACAGTTTGTCTTTGTTGTCTGTGTTTTTCTATTAAGAAAAAACAATGATTTTTTTTTTATTTGCAAACTTTCCTCTGCGGAAAGATCACTTTCCTGAGTTCTATTTCAAATACTCACTTTTCGAAACAGAAGGATAACGTTTCCTTGCGGAAAGATAACGTTCCACAAAAGAAAAATAACGTTATACAGAGGAACGACAACGCCATTTAACGGAAAACGTAACTGCGTTGTTTAATCCGTCCATTTTTCATAGTTTAGTGTTTAAGTTGTTAACAAAAAATAATTCAGTGGTTGACTTATTATTGATTCAAAAGTACAGTTGTTGATTTGTTAATCTCCCTGCTAAATATGCTAATACTCCTCCTTCATTAAAATTTATCTGGTAATTTCAGATTTATCAATTGTGCTTTCAATAATTTTTATTTATTTTTTTGATAAATAGTATATTAGCATTCAAACTTAATGGTGAAGAGCAAATAGATTGTTAAATTTTTATTTTAGTCAAATAACTCTCTAAACTTACTGGCATTAGTAATTAAGTATTCATAGTTAGACGTGTTATTAAAGAAATTACATTTTTATCTCGTAATTTTCTCTGCTAAACGATTTCTATAATAAAAAATAATAATAATTTCTGATATAACAATTTTGACAGTTTTAACGATTTTTATAGATAAATAAGTTGAAAAATACTAAACCCAGAATCGCTAATATCGCCAAAACCATTTTTATCGAAAGTTGTTTGTTTCTATAAATAGCCCAACAGATAATATCACGTGACAAAAATGTGATTTTTTTTATGAAACTTTTAACGATAGGAACTTAACTGCTAATACATCTAAGTTCCTGGGGTTATTTGTGTAAAAATAAAGTTTTCAAGGAACTACTTGCTCGTCCCCCTTAAATTTAAGGTTAATATGCATTTATTTTTATCATTTAGTTTAGTCAATTAACTCTCTAAACTTAGTGGTGTTAGTAATTAAGTCTTCATAGTTAAGCGTGCCTTTAAAGAAATCAAATTTTATCATGTGATTTTCTCTGTTAAACGATTTGCAGAAAAAAAAAAAACACTTTTGATATAGCAATTTTGACATTTTTAGTGATTTCTACATAGAAATAAGTTGAGAAATACTACACCCAGAATTGCTAAAACCATTTTATCGAAAGTTGTTTGTCTTTGAAAATCGCTCAACAGATAATATTACGTGACAATAACATGATATTTTTTTAATAAAAATTTTAATGACAGAGTCTTAATTGATAATATCTCTAAGTTCATAAAATTATTTGCGTAAAAATAAAGTTTAAGGACCTACTTGCTAGTCACCCTTAAATTTAAAGGTTAATATGCATTTTATCATTTATTTTTAAATGGTCATAAAGTCAATTTTCATCAATAAATTTATCGACATATGTCATATGGTCTAATTTGTGTCACTTTTTAATTGGTATAATAATTTTAATATATTGTAATAGTTAAAATCAAACATTAATTGCACAAATTAATGACTGTCACGTTATCGAGTAAAGTTACATGACAAAATTAGAAAATAAACTCAATATTAATCAAATAAAAAGATGTGACATTAATAAAACAAGAATATGTGACATTTACTGTTAAATCTACCGACGAAGATTAATCGAACGACCATTTAAAAACGACAATGAGAATATAAAAACTTAATTGGGAAAAAAAAAAACTATGACAAATAAATTAAAACAAATTATAAACTATAAAGATTACTAATATATTTTAGGGGAATTAAAAAATAACTGCTGAACTATGAGGTTAATGACAAGTCACCACTAAACAATTGTTGCTAATAAATAAAATACTCAACTACGTAAAATAAACTATGCAAACATCATCGTTAACAACGAAATTAGATAACAAAATTAGATGACAAAATTAGAAAATCAACTCAATATTAATCAAATAAAAAGACGTGACATTAATAAAACAAGAATATGTAACATTTACTATTAAATCTATCGACGAAGATTAATCGAACGACCATTTAAAAACGACAATGAGATTATAAAAACTTAATTGAGATAAAAAAAAACTACGGCAAATAAATTAAAACAAATTATAAACTATAAAGATTAGTAGTATATTTTAGGGAAATTAAAAAAATAACTACTGAATTATGGGGTTAATGACAAGTCAACCACTAAACAATTGTTGTTAACAAATAAAATACTCATCTACAAAAAATCAACTATGCAAATATCATCGTTAACAACGAACTTACTTTGACAATGAAAGAATATGAAGTTTCCTCTCGAAAATTTCTTCTCTCATGCGCTTCGAACACATTGTTTTGATATTTGACTGAGTTTTTCATAATACAAATAAAAAATTCTCACATAATTATGTTCAGAGAATCACCAATGAAGACAAACTTTTTTCCCCTTAGCAATTCAAGTATTTTATTGTCATCTAATTTGAATTTTAAATGATAATTTAAAGGAAGAACTAAAATTTGATAGATCGAACCAAATGAACAATTCTCAGCAATAAAATAATTTAGTTTAATACTTTGGAAGACTATAGTTCTTTGTTTTCCCAAAGACCTCAAATTACTTAGAATAATTCATAGTTTGATTAGAAAGACGTCGTTTTTCCTCCGTGAAAAATTATATTTCTTAAGTTCTATTCCAAATTTTCGATAGCGGAAAACAAACATTCTGCAGATGAAAGAAAATGTTATTCAACGAAAAACGTGACAGTGATGTTTACTCTGTTCATTTTTCATAGTTGAATGTTTTATTTGTTAGCGAAAACTATTTAGTGGTTAACTTGTCATTGATCCCATCATTCAGTGGTTATTTTATTAATTTCTCTATATTTTAATTTATAATTAATCTTCCATTTTAATTTTTTGAGAAATTAACACCATACACCCAATAATTTGGGATCAGCAACACCGCAAACCCTATTGAAAATTTGTGAAAAACTAAAACTCTGAATTATGGGAAAAGAACAACTATAACCTCACAGTCATGTTTCTCGTCAAAATCCGTCGACATTAACGCTTCAGTTTTGTTAACACCAAAGACCGTCCAACGGAGACGTCCAAAGCAGTAACAACGGATGTGCCGCAACGACGAGGGACGCCCAAGGCTAATCTAACAGATGGACGAATGACGTAAATAATCAAAGGGATGTCTGTCTTAAGAGAAGGACATTTGCCTTAAGCAAGAGACGTTCGTTTTAAATTGAGGGACGTGCGTTTTGAGCTGCAACGACATCGTCTTTGTCCATTTTAAGCGAAGGACGTTCGTTGTTAGCTAAGGGACGTCCATTTTAAGTTTGGAACGACGTCGTCTTTGTCCCTTTTAAGTGAGGGACGTCCTCGCTAAAACGAACATCCTTCAACCTATGATGGACGTCCCTCGCTTACAACGGACATCCCTCAACTTTTGACGGACGCCCCTCGTTGAAAACTGATTAAGACGACGTTGTTCCCAGCTTAAAATAGACGTCACTTAGCTAACAATGGACGTCTCTCGCTTAAAATGAACAAAGACGACGTCGTTTCAGCTTAAAATAAATGTCTCTCAATTTAAGACAGACATCCCTCGCTTAAGACGGACATCCCTCTGGCAATCTAGACCAACTATGTTTTCTCTCCGGTGGGCCAATAACACAAAGGAGGGTGGAGATCTCCGACGAACATCCTTCACCGTGGTAAACTTCAAAATTCTTAAACGTTCGATTTTCTTTTCAATCGCAATATAGAATTTAATAGTGAAATTCATTTTTCTTGGAGGACTAAGAGTTTAACATCGACTTTGGAGGTCAACGCTAACGAATGAGATCAACAGTGAGGCGCAAACTTTTCAGGTAAGGAAAAAAGAAAATTTTAGAATGAATTTAGACAAACTTTGACTTTAGAGTGACTGCGGCGTTTGTCATTACAATTTTGAATAGAAAATACGATAGAAAAATTTGCGTCGTTCATTTTTCGTAGTTTAATTTTTTATAAACACAGAGTATACGTATGATATTATTATATTAGTACCCTAGATATATAATTTCCCGTGCTACATTATAATAACTCTATTATATTGTCTACGTATTGATTACAAATTTGAGCGTACATCTAGCATCACACCATAAATAATAAATAATTATCAATTTATTTAAAATAAAATTCAACTGTTTTATTTCACAGCAAAGATTGATATGAAGTAATCCCCCTGTACACCACAAATGAACAAGGCTTTGTAAGGAAGATCACTAAAAATTGTCCTTTGCACGTCGAATCGCAGCCAAGGCTTCCGCTTCATTTGCGTTAGTCGGAATTTTCAACGATTGTCGGATCTCTGCACTTGATGTGCGGAGGAATGGGTTGCACGACTTCTCCATCTTCAGCGTTGTCGGAATCTGAGACAATATTAACACAAACATCGACGAAAAACATCTTCAAAAACCATTTATATTGGAGACATAGAACTAGAGGTAACAAAAATGAGTTCCTAAATATGTTCACTAAAACATCTTCAAAACAAACCAAAACGTCTTATACTTTAGTTGTTGCTAAAAACCGACAATTCGCTACTGAATACGAACATATTTTTTAGGGTAAAATGTTGTTTAGACTCTAAATTTAAGACCATTTAGAGATTAGACCCTTTTTTCTTTTTACAAATCAAAAATTTCACCTTTCAAGTCTTTTAACTATGAACATTTTGCACATTGCCGTCCATTAATCCGTTAAATCCAACACTTGTACACCATATTTTTCTTAACTTGATTTCTAACACATTGCTATTTCTAACTTAATTTCGAACTCTGTCGATCTCTTCTCTGACGATTTCTAACTTTATCGAGAGCTTGACAGAGTTTGAAATCGTGTTAGAAATCGTCTCATAAGTTAAAAATCTGATTAAAACATCTGATTAAATAAAAAATATAATATACATGTGCCAAATTTAATACTCTTCTTTTAGATCTCCCAAGGCTCTCTAACTCTGTTGTTTTCTCTTTCTCAATTCCATCTTTTCTCTCTCTTCCCACTTTTTCTCATTTGTAAATTCCCTTCTCTCTCTTCCATCAATTTCATGTTCTCTCTACCCAGTTTTACATAGACTACAGACTAAACCATCTACTACAGAGATTAGTAAATTATTAGAAGATCACAACCATGATAATTGTTACCAAAATCATAAAATAATCAACTAAGGTACTTGAATTATTATCGACAAATTACCGTTGGCAAGCCTTTGCTGCGAGTGTGCGCTACTTGGGCTGCATACGTCCTAAGAGCCTCATTCTTGGGTTCTATGGACAAGGCGAACTTCGAATTGCTCTGCGATCATCACCATTTCTTAATAAAGGTTCACATATTTTCAAATTTGGAGCAAGAAGCAGGAAAGGCGGCACGATTAAGAAAACTAACCAGCGTATATTCATGCCCACAAAATATATTCGTACCATCTGGTAAAGACGCGATCTTTCCAAGCGAAGACACCATCTGTAACATATAGATTGATCATAAGGCATAATGACTTATTAAAACAATTACTATTAACTATGCAATACAATACTTCATCAATAAACTTTTTCAACAAAATGGAAAAGAAATATCCGCAATGAGTAAATTTAGACTTTACTAACTCATAGTAATATTTGACTTTTTTGAACATTTCAGATTCTTACGGCAATAAATTTAGAGAATAACAACTTTTACTGTCGAAAAATTTTCATCTGAAAATCATAGTGTCTTTCCAATAGCAAAGCATAAAAAAAGTACTATATATCAGAATTTGATGGAGAGTTTCTTTGAGATTTTAAAAAGGGAAGAAAAGTCTAAAAAACGGAAGTTAATCTTAAAATTTGGTGTTTTGGCCATTGTTTTGGTTATCTAGTTTCCCTGCAATGTTATTCTCTTCGGTAATTATTGAGATAATATTAATTTCATGATTGTTACATAGGCCTATAATTCTAAGTTTTTTAAAATTTATTCTTTTAGTTTAGTTATCTCTAATTGGAGGAATATTGCTATAAACTCTCTTTCTTTTCGCTTTATCTTGAAAATGGTTCTTCCTCTCTCTTCTCTGTATTCTCTTTCTATCGCTATACATCGTTTCTTATAAAAAAAAACCACACGAGCATGAAAACTAGGACAAACTATGTAGAGAAATATAAATGAATCACTCAAAAGCTTAGACAATGCACAGCTCCACACAGGAGAATGATGAAAAATAGGAGAGAAAGTTACTTGTTCAAGGGTTCCTTCAAAAAGCTTGCCACAGGATAAACTGAACAGAGCATCGCCGGTAAATATTGCATCTGACCCGGGAAAATAGAAGCTTATGTGACCTGCATGAATTTCAAAACAACAAAGACTACTTTAATGCATAAACCATATAAACCCAGAAAAAAAAATATACCCGAAGAATATTCTCAAGTGTACACAAAAGCTTCCCTTGTGTTTAAGCTTAACATAAGCTCCCTAAATGTCAATTAACTAATAGGGCAAGAAAGCTGATGGGCGATCAAATTCTATTACAAAGTATTTAACGAAAATGTAAATAAACTAAGTACGCTAATCACCCTAAGTAGAGCAACAATGTTTGACTTGGAAAATAATCTTCAACAAGAGCTCAAACTCCTACTTCTAAATGCATAATGATCTTCTGCAGATATGTCTTCAATGATGCCCTCTTCACTCCCTCTCACCTCTTTCTATAATCATCTCCTCTAATACTATTTCCTAAATTACCTCTTAACTTATTTTCTAACAAAAGCAAATAGTGCAGCACGAATAGACAGAAAAAGTCATGTTAGACTTACCCACCAACTTAATCTTATAACATAAGGTGACATTCACGTCACATTCCCAATGGCAATCCAATTTACTTGTTGGACACTAAATCGGCTCAAGTTTAAACAGGTAAGTTTGCCAGTAGGGCTAGTCTGCTCTAGATAAGTAGTTAGACCAAATAGTCGATACGTAAGGATCAAAAGTCAGAGAAACTTTAGTATTTAAAGTATAACCTTGAGTATGACCAGGAGTTGCCATTACACGAACCTCATGGCCTGCGAACATCCACTTGTCGCCATCATTCAAAGCAATATCATTTCCAGGTATCCTCTCTTTATCCACTGCCGAACCAATCACCTAACCAGAAGAAATCTTGAAAGTTACATTTCACAACATAATTACCAAATAAAAAACATACCCTTCTTTGGTAAATAGTGGAAATTCAAACAAGGACTTTCAAGTGTTTATGCAATACATGCTCAGTAAAATACAACCATTTCAATAGGCAGTAGAAGAACTATTACCCCCTAAAAGGATGAAAATTCATATAGATCTATAAATCATTTTACTAGTCTAATTATGAAAGAAAATTAAGTTGGTCTTAGTTAAAAAATTCATACCTTACTATACTACTTTCATATTTTTCTGTTAGAAATGAAGCCCGACCTCCAATTCAGTTTACATATGCAAGGCAGTTATAAAGGGAGTATTTTAATAATTAATTTTGTCGGTAATTATTATATTTGGATGTTAAAAATTTTGTAGTGGCAAGATAGTCACTTTGCTTTTGCTATTTTAAATGAAGGAGATGATCCTCGATGAGGGTTGTTAGTTAATAAGTAGGAGGATAAATAGGAAGGCAGGGAGAGTGGAGAGGGGATTTGAATTAATTTGAATAGGCTATTGCTAGCTTCTTGGGAGGGATGCAGATCCTCGAAATTCTGTCTTTGTATTCTCTGTTCATTTGAAATCAATAAGAATCATTATTGCTTTCTTGATCTAAAGTAGAGTGCATGAAGGTTGTGCATTTGTGGTGGAGTTTCTATCAGTTTCCTAAGTAGATTATCTCGAGCCTTTCATCTCGTATACTATTCCCGTATGCCATACCTCTACAATTCGAGGAATCCCCTCATCACGGAATCCGGTAACTATACCATTAGTATTATTCCTATAGGTATGCCATACCTCTACAATTCGAGGAATCCCTTCATCACGGAATCCTATGTAACTATACCATTAGTATTATTCCTACAGACATCAATAGAACCATTTTTTCTTCACGGATGAACAACACCGGCCAAGAAAATACGACAGATGCTACAAAATGAAATTAAAGATCATGACACAAAATTAATCAAAAAAGAATTATTGCTTGTAACTTTCTCCATAAGGCACCCTCTTATACATTATTTCTTTCTAATACAATTTTGCATTGAAATAAAAATATATTAAAGGAAAACTATTTTCATCCATCAAATAAATACAAAAGGCCATTATATACCAGGCACTCACCTCATGTCAAGAGGTCAGCCAATCAAGTTAACATTTCAAGAATACAATACCAACACAACACCATTATACAACAAATGTAGTCAAGAAACCTTATTGACCTGAAATATCACATTTACTTAAAGTTGAGATTCTTTTCATATTTTAAAATCCCTTTTCAAAACAATATAACTTCACGTGACATACAATTCCAACAGAAAAGCAGTAGTGTAGAATAAGAAAAAAGAGTCATACCTTAGCTCCATACCTCGATTTCAATTCTGTATTCCCTCCTGTGTGATCATTATGATGATGAGTGTTGAGTATATAATTCAAATTCCTGTTTTTCCTACTCAAAGCATCTATAATGGGTGAAGCTTCTGAAGGATCTACGACACCAACAGTGCCCGTATCAACATCATGCAAGAGATATGCATAATTGTCTTGAAGACATGGCACCTGAAGAAAAGAATAAAGAAATGTCTAACTACTCGGCATAACAAAGCTTTTGGAGCTCATAAAGACGCTGTTAGATATCATATCCCGTCAGGCAGGTAACTAAACATAACTTTTCATTACATTTTAGACAAGAATAATTTCAAAGGATTGGATAGTGGACTTAACAATGGAAGACAAAAATACTAGCTATTTTTTGGGTTACTTAGCTTCGTCAAATGAGACCATTTTTGTGAATAATGAATTGTCGAATAAGGTGAATTTTCCCATTGTCAAGTGGACGTATAGTTCTTAGTATATTAAACGATACCCTTTTAATATAGTTCTTTCAAGATAAAAGAAAATTATTTTCCATCAGTTTTGTTTCTTGGTCGGGTGGAGTTTTTCTCCTCCTAACAACTTGTAAAATTTCGTATTTTATATAATTTCTTATAAAAAAAATGGAAGACAAAAATAGAAATTTGAAAAATTACAAATGTCACCGATCAAAAACGACCGGTTCAAGAACAGACAAGGCATCGATAATATAGAATCACCCATGCCCATCAATAGCATCAAGCCAAAGATAAAGAATTTTACTCACTAATTCAATTTGTAAAGTGGATGACATATTAACCACGCTGCAAAACTGAGTAACTCTAAGTGATCGACTAGCTTCGCGCAGGGTCTTTAATGGTGAAGAAAATAGTCGCATGAACCCATACAAAAGGCCCTTTCTAAGGCAAAAATGTCTCATACCCGGCCAGACACATAGCCCACTCCTCACCTGCATCATTGAATTGTGTACATATTTAGCCAACTGTATATCAAGTGAAAATCTGTTCTGAACTGAAAATACCAATGAACATGACGACAGTATTATTAGGATAAAACAAAATCCACAACCCAAATCATCACAGTTGGTATGAGAACTCATAAACTCCTCATTTTAACGGAAACGTAACAACAGTATCGGCTCTTCAACATACAGATCTACGCACAAAAAAATAAAGAAAAACACAGATGAGTCAACCTAAAACAGACCCATTTTCCCAAAGAAATCAAAATATTACAGTTCCCGTCGATATAATAACCACGATTGGTAATGCAATAAATTATCTTACTCTAATAAGAAAAAAGTCAGCTGAAACTGCATAATTGATTATTTATGAGAAGGCAGAACATCTAGATATAAAAAGAAACGCAAAATAAGATCAACAATCCTAAATAGATTCCTTATTTATAACTTGAAAAACTACAGCCTTAAAAACACATTTTCCTAAAGAAATCAAAACTATCACATTTCCTGAGTAATGGGGATTAGTATCAACAACAAAAACATCATTATTACTGACAAAAACTCAACTCAAACTGCATAATTAGTCGATAATGAGAAAGCAGAAGGTCGTAATGCAAGCTACAAACCAGACAAACAGAATAAAAATTAACCCATTAAACATTCAACACCGAAACTTAATTTCCAGTACAGATCGTGAAAAAAAAAACAGAAAAAGAAGAAAGAAAACGAACTCTGGAGGAGGCCATGGCTGAAGCCTTGGAGATCATATGAATACCCTTTTCCCCAAAATGAGAGAGAGAGAGAGAGAGAAAGAGGTGTAGAGTGGGGTTGACACTAATGAACACCACTTTTTTTCAGATTCATAATCATTATACGCTTTCTCCTAACGATGTTAGCTTTTGCAGACCCACCACCACACCACCGGCTGGCCACTGCCATCACCCAAACGCGTCTTTCTTTATTTTTATATTTGTTTATTTATTTTAGGGTAAATAACACTGCAAACCCTATAGTTTTGAATTAATGACAAGTCAAATCTTGGAGAATTTTTTTTAACAACTAAAACCCTAAACTATAAAAAATTATTGCCCGTAACCTCGCAGTCAAGTTTTCCGTCCAAATCCGTCAAATCTAATTTCTCAGTTAACTTGAAACGTTTTCCTCTCAATGTCGATCTCGTTTGTCGGTGTCGATTCTTAAAATCGATGTTAGTTCTACCATAAAAATGAATTTCAAAGTCGAAGATTCAAAAATTTCGAACTTTTTGACTGTAAAACGACGAATTTTAAAGAAGAACTGTCCGTTTTAGGTTAAAAGACGATTTTTAACATATAACGGACGTCCGTCATACTCTGACGGTACAGTTGTCCGTCAAGTGAGGGTACAGTTGTCTGCCACTTGTCTGTCAAATTACTCTTTTATCCTTATAAAAATAATAATGACAACTTTTTTAAAAGTAAAACGGTAATTTAATATTTGTTTATTAATAATAAAAAATAAAATGGACAAAATACGATTTTTAACCTATAACGGACTGACGGACGTCCGTGAGAGTATGACGGACGTCCGTCAGAGTATGACGGACGTCCGTTATATGTTAAAAATCGTATTTTAACCTAAAACGGACAGTTCTTCTTTAAAATTCGTCGTTTTACAGTCAAAAAGTTCGAAATTTTTGAATCTTCGACTTTGAAATTCATTTATATGGTAGAACTAACATCGATTTTAAGAATCGACGCCGACGAACGAGATCGACATTGAGAGGAAAACGTTTCAAGTTAACTGAGGAATTAGATTTGACGGATTTGGACGAAAAACTTGACTGCGAGGTTGCCGGCGATAATTTTTCATAGTTCAGGGTTTTAGTTATTAAAAAAAATTTTCCAAGGTTTGACTTGTCATTGATCCAGAATTATAAGGTTTGCAGTGTTATTTACCCTTTATTTTATGATTGATGGTTCTAAAATTAAGATTAATAAATATTATTATTCGAAATTAAAATTATTATTAACATAAATTATAAATATATATATATATATTAATTACAGTAAATAGAAAAAATTAACACGTAAAATTAAAAAATAAATATAATATTACTCGGTTGTAATTATTGATAGACGAGAGAACGGGTCTAACCTCTATGTTGATGGTTTCAAGTGGGCATGCAAACTCAATTGAAATATCATTATTATTATTATTATTATTAGGAAAATTAACAAAATAATCACTATGTATAGGATCAATGATAAGTCAAACACTTAACAATTTTTATTTATAACTTCAATACTGAACTATAAAAATGGACGCCACAAACATCATTGTTACATGTTGAAAGAAACATTACCGCAAAAATGATGCTGAAACATTACTCTCTGTAAATTATAATTTTACTTCATTTTTTATACTAAAATTGCAGTAATTGAAGCAATATTACAGCGAAGACAATTCCAGGAAGCTTCGACATGGTCTTCTCGTCCACGTTTTCAATTTTTCGAGCATCTTCTCGTCATCGAAAAAAATTCTCTCTGCTCGATTTCACCGTCCAGTTTTCATCACCATCTTTTCTTTCCTCTTCCTGATCCATCGTCATCATCCAGTAGTCGTCACCAATGTCTCACTTTTCGCAGAGAAAAGTAATATTTCTGTTTCGAACAATAATCTTTCTTCTGCGGAAGTTAATCTTTTCCCATGAAGAACGACAACGTTCTGCTACATACCGCAATGTAATCTTTCTGCTGGCAGAATGTTGTCATTCCACGTGGAAAGTAATCTTTTAAAGTTGTTTAGTGGAAAGACAATGTTCCATTTCAAAGAGACAATATTTCGTCCAAAAAAGAAGACATTCTACAACACAACGACAATGTTTTTTAACGAAAAACGTAAATATAATATTTACTCTGTTCATTTCTCATGTTCAATGTTTAAATTATTAACAAAAAATATTTAGTTATTGATTTTTGTACAATAATTGTTTTGTTAATTTCTCTTATTATTATTTGAAAACATAAATATGCATTATAATTTCATAGTATAACATGTTATTTTAGTACCATTTATTCATTAATTAAAGAAATATATTATTGTAATTACTCTATCAATATTTTAGAACAAGAGTGGAAATTTAGTCAAAAAAACCACTCACAAACACACATATTACCATCATACAAGCAATGATTTCACATCGGAAATACAATGTTGCAATCGAAGATTTACAAATTGTAGCTATCAATGGCGAGATTAAATGAGATTAATTGTGAGCGCGAGAGGCAGCTTCTTCCGGCTCATCTTCCTCCGGATAATTGAATAGCTTCTTGAGTCATTGAATCATTGCCCCACTTGAATCTTCTATGAATCCGCTCGTATTCTTCTCGACGGGATACTTCGGTGTGCTGCCATTCCTCCCATCTCTCAGCAAACCCTTCTCCTTCCAGCATCCGAACCACCTCGGACATGACCGGCCTGTCCTCGGGCGACGACTGGGTGCACAACAACGCAACTTGAATCATCGTTTCCACCTCTCCGATGTTGTAGTTTTTGTCGAGCTTGTTGTCGACAATATCGTCGAGTTTCTTCTCCCTCTCCAACTTCTTAACCTTCCGAGCCCAAAATATACTTATTTTAGCTTGCGAATGTCATATTGACCATCACGTCGGTAAGTAAATAGAGATATGTAAACAACTAAGTGTCCCTAACTCAAACGATGGACAAATTTTCTTACTTGGTCGAGGAGTAAAACATCGTGTCCATCATCCAAACGCGTACAGTCCATTGCACGTTGCCCTGTAACAAGTTCCAATAATGTGATGCCGTAGCCGAAAACATCGGTCCGTTCCGACGACTTGCCAGTCGACAAGTACTCGGGGGCTATGTGACCCCACGTTCCTCGTATTTGAGTGGTGACAGACGTTATTCGAACATCTACCACCTTAGCCAAACCAAAATCTCCAACAACCGCTTCAAAATCATCGTCCAACAACACATTAGCCGCCTTAACATCACGATGTATAATCTTGGGATTGCAATGTTCATGAAGATACTCCAACCCCCGAGCAGTGCCTAAAGCAACTCGTTTTCTCGCATGCCAACCCAAAACAGGTTCCCCGAGTTTAATTTCTGCATAAATTAAGTTTTCATAAAATGTCGATACGAGCAAGAATACGTGTTCAATATGTAATGAATTTTACACAAAGTTGTTGAAAAACGAAAATATGAGAATTCATCATGTAACTACTTTATAGGGTAAGAATTCGATAATCATATATTTAAGTAATGCAAGAATTCAGCTTATAAGTCGAAAGATGACTAAAAATATCAATACCTCGGAGTTGGTAGGCAACACTTAAATTTTGCATGAAGGGATATACCAAAAGGCGTTCTGTCGTTGTGGTGCAGAATCCGATGAGGCGTAGTAGATTCCGGTGAACAGCTACACTAATCATCTCGACTTCACGTAGGAAAGAAGCATCTCCTCCGGGGCTTTCATAATCGGTGAGGCGTTTCACGGCAATTTTTGTGCCGTCAACCAGCACGCCTTTGTAAACCTTTCCAAATCCTCCTTGTCCCAACACGTTTTTCTCGCTGAAATTGTCCGTTGCCAACTGTAACTCTCGCCATGAGAATATTTTCAGTTGGCCTAAGGCAATTCTTTGATCGACTTCACCTGATAACACAATCGAACATCGTCAATTAAAAAGAAAATGAAGAAGAAGAAGAATGAGCAATATCCAAACTAGTAACAGTTGAAATCTCAAGTGATTGCTTGGCCTTCAGCTCCCCTTTGATTTTATGCTTGTTGTACGTTGTTTTTCTTTTCTATAAGAAATAAAGTTATATTGAAAGAAAGAAAATACATTGAAGAACCTTTCTCAAGAATCACCAACCTGGTACGTCGACAAAAATTTCGCGCTTTCGTTTGTATCTACCTCGGAAGAGACAAAATAAAATCCCACCCAAGAGGAGAATAATTGTGAACGCTACAATAATCCCAACTATAATGCCAATTTTTGAATTGTTTGAACCACCTATCAACCAGAGGAAAAGTTATCCAATAAAAATGAAGCAATCAGACTTTAGGAAACCATTTTAGATCAAGCAAAACCCATTCAGAATAAAGTAAAATATTGATTCTATAACCTGAGTTGATGCCATCAGATGCACAAGAAAGGGTATTCACACCACAATTCAAACTATTTCCTGAAAAACTGAGGCAACAAAAAAATTAGAAAAGAAAAACAAGATGAAAATACTATAATGATAATTCAAAACGCACCCTCCTAAAGTTTTTCATACTTGTATTGTGGAACTTGGAATAATTTTTCTGGGATTTTACCACTGAGATTATTTGAATCAAGCACACTGCAAAGGAAATAGCGACTGGATCAAACACTGATCCAACAGCAAAATTGCCAGAAACTAAACGCAAATAAGCTTTTATTATCATCTCTGATTCATGAAGACACTCCATACAGATTTATCAAGTTTGGAAGACTTGAAAGTGATTCAGGAATAGGCCCAGAAAGGTTATTTTCACTCAACGTCCTGCAGAAAGTGATTTTATCAAAGAATCAACAGCTCATAATCCACAATTTTTAGGGCTACAAAAAACATAGGCAATGTTACTCACAAGAACTGAAGTTTCTTAAGATTTCCAAGAGAAGATGGTATTTGACCCTTTAACCTGTTGTTCTCCAAATCCAATCTCAACAAACTTGAAAGGTTTCCAAGCTGGTAAGGTATTTCACCAGTAATGTAATTTCCTTGTAAAACTCTGCATGATATAATCAATCATTTATGCATTTGGTTCTGTTGTACCTAAATGCACGATGATGACAGGAAAGTTATGCTTCTCTGAGGTCTCTTTATTAGATGAACAGAACTTAGAAGAAAAAAGACTGCGTAAAATGAAATCAAGGGGAAGGTTAATCAGCATTTAATATGCAATATTACAAACGTGACATCCTTTGGCTGTTTTACTCATATTGTCAACATGTTTAACTCAATGCCCTACATTCTACATCTCATTGTGCAAGATACAAATAAAACTTACAGAGTTGTGAGAGTTTTTAGAACTCCAACTTTTGGGGACAAAGTTCCAGTCAATCCCATTGACGACAATGATCTGCAAAACAAAAATTGTCAGAAATAATTTTTAAAAAGCAGGGCTTGATCATCTTTTACGTTAAAGTATGGTATTGGAAGGCTTAAATTAACAAGTCATTTAAGAAATTCTTACACAGAAGTTACATATTTGTCTACACAAATAACATTGGCCCAAGTGCATGGATCAACTTGATTTGGGTTCCAATTTGTGAGTTGACTTGTTGTAGCATTTAGTGAGGTCTTCAATGCATATAGTGCCTCTACTGCAAAAAAAAAGCACATGAATATTCAACGCCAGCCAATGAAATACGTCAAACACAGTGTAATCCCACTGGTATGAGTCGGACCCACACTTGGGTCATCCTTGTCTTTATAGGGCGGGCTGCCATAGTAATCATTGGTATTTATTACAAACTTATGTTTCTAAGAATACATACACATTCATGATTCATGTGAACAAGATCACATCACATGCCACTGATCCTCAAAGTCATCATTCAATAGGATAAATAAAATGATTACACATGGTATCACTCCATTTTTGTCTTTCCATCACCAAGTAAAGCAAAAATTCATTATTTGGGGAGAATATTAAGTAAGAAATGGGTTGAATTAAGTTTACATTTGAAACAAATCATCATGATTCTTAATTAGCGAAATTCATAGATGAAAGTACAGCTTTCAAGTCAATGGAAATCTTTGGAATGTCTTGTTCTCGAGTAATAAACAGCACGGGGAAAATGGAGAAGCTCAAATGCTATTGATATCTATTAAGCTTTATACGAACTAGCAACCAATCAATCTACATTTATGAAAATAAATAAACATATATAATGTTTATCCTTGCCAGTTAACCATCCTAAGGAATTATAAATTAATAGTGAATAATGATATTTTCGTACCTTGAAAATCAGACAGCACAAAAGGCTGCAAGTAAGCTAATATCCAGGCCACAAACAGTAGGTTGCCCATATTAAATGACATCAACCTTACCCATGCCACCAATGCAATGAAAACCATGCTATTGTTGAACCAAGCGACGAATTATCATTTCAGCTAAATAAACAATAACTAAATCAACCATTGGAGGAGAGGTTTTGCAGAGTATGAAGTGATATAGCAGTACCATCGTAATTGGCTTACTTTAAGTTGGTGATTAATAACCAGTTTCAAACTGAATAACCCATTTCTGGGTTTATCATCGCCTGTTAAGAAAAGAAAAAATAACTTTATCCTGTAACTTGGAGCCAAATAATCATAATCATATTACTGAAAAATGAAATCACGGCTCCATCGTAACTGGAATAGGTAAGTAAAGAAGCCAAGTCTTTCAGGGGATGAAACAAACAATTAAATCTATTCAAATCACCCAAGACTACATATAGCTGGGGTCGGCCAAAATCAAGAAGATAATCAACAAACCAAAACTCAACAAAGCAAAACTAGAATTTGGAGTAGAAGACGGGGTACCCGTTTGGGGAAATGAGCAATGCGACCATTATTCATTCATCCAGAGGACGCAAAACAGACGTCTGTACACAAGACTTCGAAAAAGTAGCTATGGTCTAAGGGGGACCAAGTTCAGGCCCTCAAAAAAGTAAGTTTTACGTGTGTTTTTTTTTTTGGTAAATAAATAAATAAATAATATAACAATAATGATAAATATAATACAAAAGGTAAATTAAAGGAAAATTAACAAAACAACCACTATACTATAAAATCAATGATAAACTAACTATTGATCAATTTTTACTAATAATTTAAATACTGAACTATGAGAAATTGACAGAGCAAACATCATGTTTACTTTTTCTATTATAAAACGTTATTGTTCTGCTGCAGAACGTTGTCTTTTCCTTAAATAAATTTAAAATATTTTTTTTCATAACGAAAATATTACTTTCAGCTACGAAAAGTGAGACATTAGTGATAAGCACTGGACAATATGATAGACCAATAAGAGAAAAAAGAAGACGGTGATGATAACTAGACGACGACGACGGACTAGGAAGAGTCATGTCGACGTTCGACAACATTTTCAAAAAATCAAAAAACGTGAGATTTGTTTTTGACGACAAAAAGACCTTCGAACCTTCCCGACGTTGTCTTTGCGGTAATATTGCTTGAATTATTGCGATTTTAGCATACAATTGAAGTAGAATTAGAATTGCGCAGAGTATATTTCAGCATCGTCTTCGCATATTTGTTTCTTTCAACATATAACAGTGATATATGTGTCGTCTATTTATCATAGTTCTGTGTTTAAGTTGTTCGCAAAAATTGTTTAGTGGTTGACTTATCATTGATTTCATAATATAGTGGTTGTTTTGTTAATTTTCCTGAATTAAAAGTTACATGATAGATATTAAATTTTTTTTTTTTTTTTGATAATTGAATCTTCACATTCCAGCTATTAGTAATTTGAACTATACTACTACTGTCAATTTACAAGTGGAATTCATCATATATATCATTTAATAAAATATTTTAATTTAATTTGACAAATTCTAATTTGAGTTTGAATTTTATCGCGCAATTAATAAAATTCAAAATCACCAGATAAGTAATTGATAAAGTTTAAAATTGAGTTAAAAATAGTCGAAATGATTTGTAATTGAATCAAAATACATAATTAAATGAAATTCTTGGTATATATGCACAAAATTTAACGGATAAATTGTCGACGTGATTCAAATTATTAATAAATAAATAACAAAGGTTCAATTTATCAAAAAAATAGTTTAAGATTTTATCAGTAAATAATTTCAAACATTACAGTATAAATTACACTTTATCCTAAAAATATTAGAGATCTTTTCAGTTCAATCTATTTAGTTTTAATTTGCCCAATAAATTCTTCATATTTTCAATTTTATTTTAAATGGACCTACCATCTATTTTCAACTTAAAATTTAACAAAAAAAATTTAATGATAAATTTTTAGTCAAATTATTTATTTATGTGAGTCTTAATTAAAATAAGGAAAATTAACAAAATAACCATTGTACTACAGAATCAATAATAAGTTAATCAATAAATAGTTTTTGCTAACAATTTAAACATTGAACTATGAGAAATTGACAGAGCAAAACATCACGATTACGTTTTCTGTTAAAAAATGTTGTCGTTCCGCCGCAGAAAGTTGTCTTTCCGTTGCAGAGCGTTGACTTTCCACTAAACAGATTTAAAATATTACTTCATGCAGCGAAAATATTACTTTTCGCAACGAAAAGTGAGACTTTAGTAATGAGCATTGGACAAGGACAATAGACCAGGTAGATGAAAGAGAAGATGGTAATGAGAACAGAATGGGTGAAATCAAGATGAAGGATGAGCCACGGGAAGATGTTCAAAAAACTGAAAACATGAGAATTGTTTATGACGACGGAACGTCTTTGCATTAAGATTACTTCAATTATTGCGATTTTAACATAAAAGTGAAGTAGAATTAAAATTACAAAGAGTAATGTTTCGGCATCGTCTTCGCGGTAATATTTTTTTTAACAGGTAACAATAATGTTTGCGTCGTTCATTTCTTATAGTTCGTTAAACTTTAAATAATTTTTAAGAGAAATTTCAATACGAAATTCGCAAGAGTGAAAGATAAATCGACTCATAATAGACGGACACTCGTTTACATTATTTAAGACGTGCAAATAGCGGGTAATATTATGTATGCACACATAAGCATTGTTAAGATCGAGTTAAATGTTTAATTTATAAGATTAGAAGAACGTATTAAACATCGAATAAAATCATCGACGAACTTTGAAATCTCATTCGAAGCGAGTAGCCAAATATTTGAAGTCAATTTTGCTCAAATAATGCAAATAATAAGATCAAGAATTGTTTGACCATCTTCGTCATTTTATTTTAGAATTAATAGTATTAAATTAATTTTAAAATAAGCCTAAGTAGGAAGAAATTGTTAAATAATGTATTTTATTAATTAATTAAATTAAATAAACTATTGTACTATGAAATAAATGACAATTGACAAATCAACCACTAAATAATTTTTACTAACAACTTAAACACTGAACTATGAGAAATAGACGCCGCAAACATCATCTTTACCGGTTAAGAAACATTACCGCGAAGACGATGTTTATTCACTAAAATTCTCTGCAAATTTTAATTTTATGTTAAAATCGTAATAATTGAAGCAATTTTACTACGAAGATGATATTGAGAAGTTCTGGCATGGTTTGGTCTGTCGTCGAAAATAATTTTCTCGTTTTCAATTTTCTGAACATCTTCACGTCATCGAAAACAATTATTTCTTCTCGATTTCACCGTGCAATTCTCATCGCCATCTTCTCCTTATTCTTCCTAGTCTATCATCGTTGTCCAATGCTTATCACCAATGTCTCACATTTCTCAGATGAAAGTAATCTTTCCGTCGGAGAAAGTAATATTTCTGCAAAGTAATCTTTCCGCTAACTGAATATTGTCATTCCATAGCAGAACGTTGTCTTTCTGTCACGGAACGTTGTTTTTCCGCGACGGAAAGTAATATTTTAAATCTGTTTAGTGAAAAGATAACGTTCTGCCGCAGAAATTCCGCCTCAGAAAGACAACGCTATTTAAAGGAAAACGTAATAGCGGTATTTACTCCGTGCATTTATCATAATTCAGTATTTAAGTTGTTACTAAAAATAGTTCAGTAATTGACTTGTCATTGATCCCTTAGTCTAGTGGTTGATTTGTTAATTTCCCAAACTTAAAATATACTCCACAAAGCAGAGAAGAGAAATATAATTTACATCATAACCGTCCATTTAAGAGCGAAAACTAATTAACGGTCATGATGTAAGCAAGATAGAAGCTTTATAATAATCTAAAAACCAACACCAGACAGAAATGGCTCAATCTTCCTATCCTATTTGTTCTGTTAACAGATTATGGAGAATCGGAAACCGGCAGGGGCAAGCCGGCTCGGAAAATGCGATTTTTAAAAGTAGTTTCTTCCAACAAATTAACAGGAAACAATTCGAGTTGACAAACTCGACCTGTGTTTTCGGATAGAATGATTGTAAAAGTGTTTTCAAAATGCCAAACTTTAGACAACTTACAATGGATAACATCTTGTTTCCATTTCTTCTCTATTTTTCAAAGAACAATTTTTGGCAAAAACAGTTTCTACAAACAGGCCTTAAGGTAATCCGGCACTTTACCTCAGTCGATATGGCCGTCCTTTCGGCAATTCAAAACCAGAACACAACTTATATACATAAAATTTTATATACTTTTCGGCCGGAGGTGTTTTCTCGGCTTTGGATTATATTTGTACGCATAAAAAATAATGCAATAAAAAAGAATCAAACCGAAAATCTATTATCATCTTCTTACTTTCGATTCGGTCGGGAGAATCTGAGTTGGAGGTTGAGATCCCGTCCCAAGAGCAGCGGCTGCGGATTCAACGTGCGTGAGAAGATACTCGTAAATCTTCTTCCTAAGCCTGTCTATCGTCTCGGACGAAACATTCAATTTTTCTGCTTTGTCTTTGGTTGATCCAATCTCGTCCAACCAATCGTTTACGCTCTTGAGCTGAGTCAAAATCCCGGCTATTTGGCTATTATCTGACAAGGCCGATGTGTCCACTTCAGCATCGAGGAATCTCTCCACGAATCCGAGGAACCAATCTTGCGATTGCATGCGTAACACCTCTGCCAAGTCCGTAGCTTCGTCGAGGCCATCACCTGATGAAAAAAGTGCAATTTAAATCTTAATGTTTGAAATCATTTAGAACATAAACCTTAAACTATTCTTTTTGACAAATCGAATCTTCATCTTTCAACTATCAGCAATTTGGTTATTGTCTTCAACTATCAGCATGCATATACCACGTTTTTCATTTAATCAAGTGTTTTAAACTGATTCTTATCTTCTCCGATGATTTTTAACCCGATTTCTAACTATGAAAGTCTACTCAGAACTTAGGGATTATCAATGAACAGAAATCCCAAATATGTTCTAAAAAATTCCAAAAAAGATTTGATAAACCACACTTCTGGTATGCATGTTTTACCTCTCACCCATTTTGGTAAAGGTTGAGCTTGAGGCTTTTGATTAATGGTTGGTCCATCACCAACTCGACGGGGAATTGTTGTAGCAATAGACTTAGATCCAAGCGTGTGACGAGTTCTGGAGACGGGTTTGGATGAACCGTTTTTGGACGAATTGTCAAGAACCAGTACTGGTTGATTCCCGGAGGATTTCTGAATTGGAGTGGGAATCAAATTCCGATCCTTGCTATATACCAAAAAATTCGCTAGATTTGAGATCAATGCAGCTTGGACCCAAGAAGTTGCTAGTTTTCTTTGATCTGAAGAGAGCTTTACAGCTTCTTCTGATGGAGCCTCTTCACGTTCTGGCGATGAGCTGGAGGGAATGGTTTTAGAGAGAGAGTCAGTGATGGTTCGAGCTCGGGCCAAGCTAGAATGGAGGAACAAAAACTGCTCCACTGTAGGTTGTGGGATATCCTCTTTGGCTGAAATAGTTAGCTCAGAATATGTACTGCAAAGAAAGAAGTTTGAACAAGCTGTATGAATAGAAGTAGATCCAAAATTATCTCCATCATCAAGAAATTCAATCAAATCTTAGATTTATACCTTAAACATCGAAGAACGCTCTCTGCTGCAGAAGCATCTTGCATGGCCTCTACTGCTGCTGCTTGTGCAGCATCTCTGTGCTTCAAAACTTCCTGCCATGATAAAACTGCAACCAGTCAACAAATATAAAGTGTAATACAAAGAATGAAGTTGGCAAACTCTGTACCTTTCCGAGCTTGGCAAGTGATGGCGGGAGGGACACCCACGAAAGATCACCGTCTGCCAATCTTCTATTACTCAACGGTATCTTGACCAAATTCGCCAAAGGCCCTTTCTGAGCTGAATCAGTTGACAATTTCTTTCCAACTGAAGTTCTTTGCTTATTTGAGTTATCATCCTCCATAGCTCCATTTGCTGCAGCTTTTTTTGTTGAGGTCTGGACTTTGTTCTCCTCTTTTAGTGACTTTGCAGATAGCTGAGCCTTACTCTCCTCTTTAGATTGCATTCTATCGCCTGAAGTACTCTTTCTAGGAACCTGTCAAACAAATGTCCGATGGATAAGAAACTTGGTTATCGACATACAAATAAAGGGCCTGGAATAAGAAATGAGCTGACAGTGGAAAGTCTTCATTCTATAGGACTGATAAAACTTACAGAGGGTCGGAGATCAGGCTTCGGCTCAAGCTTGGTAGCTCTAAACTTTGAGTTATCTTTGTTCTTTACCTCCATATTCCCTTCCCAACTCTTCCTCAAAACCTTGGCCCCCAACTCAAATCCCTGAACCAAATTTCTTATCGGATTACCCGTTGAAGCTTTCTTTGTTGTCGGACTGGCAGATCGAACGGAGACAGACTTTTCGATAGCTGTTCCTCTCTCTGTTCCCTTGATCTTTGCTTGTTGTTGCTTGATCCCATTGGCAAATTTCTCAAAAGAAGTAGGCAATGAATAGCAACTTGTGGGAGACGAAGGGATTGACCTCGAATTTAAAGACTTCACTCTCGTAAGTGATTCCCTTTTGACGTCCAAATTCAGTGCAGGTTTGGTTAAACTAGATTTTGATCGACTAAACGACGGCTTTGGCTTCTCAGATCGTTCTTCCTTAACACTACTACCATTTGATCTCAAATTCGAAGATTTCTCCTTCGAACCCAACTTCACCTTCTCAACAGAGTTAGAACTCAAAGAAGAACTACTAAGAAAATTAAGAGAATGAGTTGCAACAATATCTTCCGGGCTTCCCAAGCAAGGGTGTCGCCCCGGAATTGGCCTAACGCCTTGAAGAATCGGGACAGGCGAAGACGATTCGAGCCGTTCGACGTGAATGAACTGACCCAATTGAATTTTGTCGCTAAGAATTAGATCATCATGTTCATCAGGAAGTGAAACATATGTGGCGTGAGAAGAATCAGAGACTTTTAAATAAAAACCTTGGTTTGGAAACAGCTCAACCCCTGCAAGAGCTGGAACAATACTAACAACCTGTAAAAGGGATGACCTATGCTCTCCTGCAACTTTCACATCTGTATTCATATGTTGAAGAAGCTTGAGGAGAACACCAGGTACAAGATTCGCCATTTTTGCAAACCCTCAATATGCATCACTCTGAAAAAGAAAACCCAGATGAAAAAAGTTGAAGATCTCGCTATGGAGGTTGCAGAAGTGGAAAATTGGTAAGAAGCTTCAGACCCAGGTGGGATCGATTACCAGAAATGGGTTAAACTGTACAAAAACCCCAATCAGGGAAAAAAAAATGCAGGCCATAAGATTCAGATTTGGCTGGTTTGAGCTTGTAGGTTTCAATAATGGCAGAGAGGACATTTGTAAGAGAAAACTACAAATTTCCATCGAAACCCGGAAGAGACTTATCATCAAAAGTATAAATTAAAGTACAAAAAAACAACACAGCCCACGAAACTAACGAGGGAATTAACTCACCAAAAGAGAAAATGACTTCATCGACAAAACCTTTGTCACTTTCTGCAAAACAATTTCTCAGTAAAACCAAACAAATGTGAAAAACAACAAAACAAGAAATCGAAACTTTTGGTCGGGATTTCACAGTTTCAGAAGAAAAAATCCAAATGGTAAAAATAAACTTCCGACAAAGATAATGGGGGAGATGGATTAGGAAGGTTCTTCACTGAAAAATTGCAGAGAGGGAGGGGAAGGAGAAAAATGGAGAAAATTTCCACGATTGATGGAGCAAAACATAGAGCTGTCAATGTCTGAATCAAATTCACACACAAAAAAACACATGCATCAAAACATAAATTAAGGCTGGATCGACCCACCTCAACCTCGAGGTCTTCCCATTTCATATCTCAGACAGCATTGTTGGGGAAGATAAACACTTTGCTTGAGACAATTGCTTATCAAAACCACAATCCTTAAATCTTAATCTTGCCCGCCACTTTTAAAGACTGCACTTTTATTCAATTGATAATATATTGACAAATTTTATGAAAATTTACTATTTGATCCAATTTTATTCTTAAATTATCAGTAAATTGTTGAAGGTTTATTGAATCGGTTGGAAATGGAGTAGTTCAAAAGACAAAGTTTAAGGGAAAATAATTTTATAGTTAAATTAAAGGATAATTATCGATACTAACCACGAAGTATGAATGAAGTTTTTTTAACTGACATCTTGAACTTTTATTTTTCTTACCATTAGAGGATTTGTTAAGTGACGTATATTATTTGCAGAAATTATCTCTTTCACTACATTTCGCAGTGAATATTTGTCTTTCCCTGAGGAAAGCTATTCCTTGGAATATAACTTAATTTCTGCAACAGAAACGTGTATTCACTGTGTAAAGTCATTGACTACAACTACTTCATGTACAGATCTGCTTCATAAATTTCAAAAGAAAAAGTGTCTGCAAAAGCGTTAGTGCCCACGAAAGCATTAATATTTGTCATTTAACGAACTGTCTGATGATGATGGTGTCTATTGACAACGTTGAAACTTTGAGTTATTAGATAAAACGATAAAAATTTAAAATATCAGTTAAAAAACTATCTTACTTCATTGTTAATATTAATAATTATTTTTAAAAATTATGAGTACCCATTTTGCCCTTTATCATGTAAGAAAAGCATTGTTCTTATCTCTCACTATCCTTGTGATATGATTCCAAATACAATTATTGTAATTAATTATTATAATTATAATTAATTATTTTTAAATACAAAAAAGTTTTTCATTAGTGGGGGTTCATTTGGTTTGCGGTAAGAACAAGGTAGTGGGTTGTCGGCTACCTGAAAATGTGTCACTTCCACAAGGTAATTGACTCATGTACCCTTCCTTCTGTCACGCTTATTTTTATTAAATATAAAAAATATTATATTTTGCCATATTGGAAGAATGATTTTATATTTGTTATATAATAAAAAAAAATTGCAAAGATTAAAGGAAAATTAACAAAATAAACCCTAACTTTTTTGATCAGCGACAATTCAAATCTTGAAGAAATTTTACAGAAAAAAAAAAACCTTGAACTATAAAAAATTTACGACTGTTGAGGTAGTTGCCGCAGTTACAAAGCCCCTCAATTTATGTTCCCAAAATTTCTTTAATATTTAGTTTGTTGGGTTAATTTTCAAAAACAAAAAAACAAAAAAGAGAAGAGGGTAATATCGTCATTTTAAAGATTTGATGCTACAGAGCCAAATTACTGATATGACTAATATTCTATTATATAAATAGATTAGATACTAATATAATCAATCAACGTTACCTATTTCGTGTTTTGTAGATTTAACATTCTTTAATGATAATTGTTTGTCTGACTTTTAAAATAAACTAATAATTTTGATTGACTTTTAACTAATTCTCATAATATTATTATAATTTTCTAAATTCACTACACATAATGCAATATTTAAGGATTTAATTTTGTATAAATAAATATTTGCGAGAGGGTACGTATAAAAGCTAGACTAATATTATATTTATTTCCTATTCTTATTTTTTAATTTTTATTTCGTCACGATATAAATATTAATGAATATAATAAATTATAAATAATTAAAATAATTATTTATAATATTATGTGCCATTTATACCCTTCTTGCCAAAAGCTGTTGGTATTATTAAGGGAAATTAACATTCTATACCTTATAGTTTAGAATTAACGACAAGACAAACTTTGAAAAAAATTTATGGACAATTATAACTCTGAACTATAGGAAAAAAATGACATTGACCTCGCAGTTTTTCAGTCAAACAGAGACATCCAAGGTAGCAACGACATGCGAGGAACGTCTGTCCTGCATGTTAGATCAAGGGATGGACGTCCCTCTATCGGAATGGATGCAGAGAATGGATTTAGGGCATCCCCCAAATGATGGATTCAGTGCATCCTCCAAATATAGATGTCCCTTGATTAAAAACGGACGTCTGTTTCGGTCTGAACGACGTAGTATTAAGTCGAGGGACGTTCATTGTGAGACTAAAGACATCCGATATGAGCAGAACGATGTAGTCTCAAGTCGAGAGACGTCCGTTTCGAGACGAGAGACATCCTATATGGGAAGATGGACGTTCGTTTTGGATGAGCGTCATCCGAATTTGGACAAGGGACGTCCGTTTTGGACAAAGAACGTCCGTTGTTAGCTTAAGGACGTCCGTTGTTGCTGACTTGACTGAAAAAGTGATTGTGGGGTCAGCGTTTATAATTTTAGTCATCCGTAAATTTTCTATAAAATTTATAGTATTGCTTATCCAAATTACAACGTGTGTTAGGTTAATTCCTTTAATATTAATGACTACAGCCTTTTATGTACTTCTTTTATTTTAAAATATATTTTTTAATTTTTTACTAATAAATACTATTAAAATGATTTATTTATTTTCCTAAAAAGTCAAAATAAAATAATAATTGACAGGATACCACATCACGTGGGCTGCGATTGTGTGTGAGGTAAGGATACATACAGTGTCACCAGAAAGTACTATCACAGCGGAGATCCAAGTCATTCAGATTTTGGATTGGTCAACGATCTGGAAGGATCTTGATCTTGCCACGTGGCAGTGTGATGCAGCTACAATGATGATTAAGAACAGATTGCATGTGAGTTAGTAAAGAGTTGCATTCATTGATTTCTCTTGAAAAATGAGAAAAGTTGAAAGTTGTTGGCTAGATCTTCCTCTGTACATGAAACTTAAATTACCCATTTTTCTAATTCCAATATTATTAATAGAAAAAATGACAAATCAACCCCCTAGTTTTAAATTAATGATAAATCAATCACTGTAATTTAAAATTTAACAAGTTAACTATTAACGTATAAAAAAATTTAACATCATAGTGATGTTCTCCGTTAAAAATTAGTCAGGACGCCGTTGCAGTGTTCTAGGACACCGCAACGGTGTCGTGTGTTGCGAAGAAAAACACAAAGTTTTGCTTAGACGCCACTGGGGTGTCGTAAGGTCGCCCCTGCGGTGTCCTCATGACACCCCTGCGATCCCCTTCGAAATCAATGTTTTTATTAGATTTTCGACCTCTTCAACTTCAAACGACCATAACTTTCGCTACGAGTATCGAAATTGGACGCAGAAGATATCAAATCGAAACTCTCTCAGAGATTTAGGACTTCTTAAAATGTTTACCCCATGATCCCCCTGTTTCGACCCCTAAATCAATAGTTTAAGCCTTCAAATTTGCGATCAAATATTTTTTACCCTAAAAAACGCAATACGCCGCCGCGGCGGTTTCCTAGGACACCGCCGCGGCGTCCCGACTACGTTTTAATGGAAAACGTGACTGCAATGGTAGATTCGTCATTTTTCCATACGTTAGTGGTTAACTTGTTAACATTTAAACCATAGTGGTTGACTTGTCATTGACTTGAAACCACGATGGTTGATTTTTCATTTTCCCTTATCAATATTAACCCTAAAATATAATTTTTTTAAAAATTGCTATCTTATATTTTTATTTTCATAGTAGAAATAATAATTTTTCCAGATAATATCTGTCATTTAATGAATCATTTAACGATGAAAGTATCTGTTGATAACGCCTTAAACTTTAAGGTATCAGATAACAAAAATAAAAGTTCAAAGTATGAATTAAAAAAGACTCTTAATATTGATAATTACCCTCTTAATTTTGTAAAATAAGTATTTTATAAATTATGAGTATACAACTTTTAAATTGATTAGCTAAATTTTTTGGTTGATAGTTAATATTTTTTAAAATTTCATTTACTCAAAAAGTAAAAGTCATTTAGATCAAACAAAATAGTAGTCGATTTCCCGATTGCATGGCAATTCACAGACAAACATAATGCAATTTTACCGTCTAACAATGATAAAGATCCAATGACTTCGAAGTCGTATGACGCGAAAATTTCATGTACAGTTTTGCAGAATGACAAAAAAAATGATATATCAATCAACATTTCCACCCATTAACTAGTATAACAATTACATTATATAAAATGATTTAAACAATAAATCAATTATATAAATTAATATAATGACATTAAAAAAAAGGTTAAATGACAAATCAACCATCGTGGTTTGAGATCAATAATAAGTCAACCACTACGGTATTTTTTTAATAAGTTAACCACTCACGTATGTTAAAATGACAAATCCAACATCACATAGACGTTTACCGTTAAAAAGCTAAGAGCCAACGTCCGATCGCCGGAATGACCTGTTCCGGTGTTCTGAATTCCTAAATTCTTCAGAAAATCAGAATGTCGTTTGGCGTTCTGATGAATTCAGAACGCCCAGCGTTGAGCATTCTGAAGAATTCAGGAATTCAGAACGCCGGAGCAGGTCGTTTAGGCGTTCGGACGTTGGCTCATAGCTTTTTAACGGTAAACGTCTATATGATGTTGGATTTGTCATTTTAACATACGTGAGTGGTTAACTTGTTAAAAAAAATACCATAGTGGTTGAATTGTCATGGATCTCAAACCACGATGGTTGATTTGTCATTTACCCAAAAAAAAATGATAAAGTACAAATTAAATCTTAAATTTAAAAGTGAAGAGCAAGTATATCCGTAAATTTTTATTTTAGGCAAACAACTTCTTCAACTTGGGAACTTGAGCACTTAAGTCTTTGTCATTAGGCGCGCTGTTAAAAAAAATCATATTTTTATCACATGATAAACGCTGCCAAGTGATTTCTTGAAAGATAAACAACTTCTGATATAATTGTTCTGGTGATACGATACTTGTTTAATCATCACCAAAGTCATTCTATTAGAAATTGTTTATTTGAAAAATCACCCAACAGAGAAAATACACGCAACAAAAACGTGATTTCTTTGATGAAACTTTTAAAACTAAGATTTAATTGCTAACAATTTTCATCCATACGTTTAATGTATGTAAGCTAATATGCACGTTACCTTTAAAAAATAAGTTATTTACTTGACAAGATAAGTAGGTGTCCACCAACATCTACATGCTTCTCAAGATTCAATTCATCTCTCCCTCTTTTGTTGCAGGGCACTGTTGAAAGCACAAGATTAAGATGTATGCACATATTAGTCAAGCAATGAAAGGTGTTTTTTTTTATCTGCTAGGTTATATCATTATCCTATACTACCTACGTGTCAACTACTGATTAGTTAACTCTCAATCTAACCTAATATTCTAGCTTGTAAACATAGACAAGTTCTACGCTAGACAAACACGATACATCAAGAAGAAAAACAGGGGGGAAAATTACCATATGCTTGAAATTTCATAACTATTATTGATACACTATTTTCATTTCAGTAAAATGTCGTAGAAAATTCCTAAAAATAAAAAAAAAAAAAGAACACACGTTCGAAATAACAAAATTATTTATGATACAAGTTGTAAATTGAAAACACAAAATCTCATAAACCATACTTGTAGATTCCCCTCATCTTGACATTTGAAAGCCCACCTTGTGAAAGCAAGGACAACCTAATATCTGTTGAAGTTAAAGATTCAGTCCATACTAGTCGGGATGCATAATCCCACTTCGGTGGGAAGAATAAAAAGTGAATGGTTTCTAAGTAGAATTCTTTTTACTACCTAGTACAACGCGTTTTGGGTTAACCCCAATAACAAAACCGTAAGAGATTCGGTCCAAAACGGACAATATTATACCAATTGATATCATAGCCAAAGTCCAATTATAAGTATGGCTGACGAGGACATCGAGCCCCCAAGAGGGGGAGATTGTGACAAGTCACCTTGTAGAGGCAAGGACGACTCAAGATCCTGTTGATTGTGAAAGTCCAATCCATACTAATGGAGGTGCATAATTTCACACCGCTTGAGAGATTGAAAAATGAATGGTTTATAAGTAAAGTTATCTTCCCTGCCTAGTACAACGCGTTTTGGGCTAACTCTAAGAATATAATCGTGTGAAATTCGACCAAAAGAGAACAATATTGTATTAGGAGAATTGAGAACTCCATATAATCCATGTCTTGAAAATATAGAAGTGCTATCTCGTCTAAATATAACCATACAATGACAATTCCCCAAAGCACGAGAATAATCACTTCATAAATAATGTCAGATTCATTTGTCCATGAGTTATACACAAGGACAACCTCATATTGACGATTTTTAAGTGACAGAACCATGTCACTTGTCCATTGATCCAATATTATTATATAAAATATTACACACAAGAAAGACAGTCAAACAAAAGTCAACCAATTTAAAAAAATGAAGAGTGTCTTATTTAAAATAACATTTTTCTTATTAATTAATGTAATCCAAAAATCTTAGAGAAAATGAAAAATCCAAATTAAATTTGTACCTGTGTTTGACTAAAACCAAATTCAAAGAAATCAATTCCACGACTATTTGCAAATCTGAGACATTTTCCGAGGCACAACAATATATGCAGAGCTAAAAAGCACAAACACCCTAATAAATTTTTGCCTAGAGTATGTACAACAAAATACAGAATGAAACACAGGATTTTATTTTAGAAAAAAAAATTTCTGTACTTTTTTTTTTTTTTTTGTCATTTTGAGCATATAATATCGCTAACCTCGGAAGACAGTTCATTTCGATGGTTTAAGTAGCACTGCCGGATACTATTGTACCCGTTGTTGGGGAGAATTCCAAAATGCTTTCAATTCCCTTCTGACCCAACCCCTGAACCAAGTATTAAAAGCATTATATTAGAACTAAAAGACATGACACTGCAATCCCTTATCTACACATGTTATTTTCACCTTTTAGGGGAAACAACTAGTGAGAAAAGAACATCCTTGTTGAAGAAAGAAGAAAAGAACATCCTCTGTTTTTTAGAATAACAATTCAGAATAGAGGAATCAGGCATAAATTTATTTGATGTATTCTTCCTAATTGCAAATCATAAAGTGAAAGTTAGCAAACACTAACGGATAGTATTCGGGCCAAAATGTCGTATGGCTGAACAACTGGTTTTGCAACACATATGGCAAGCACACCATTGGACATTTCTTTCTCTTCACTATAAAATTTCCTGTATACTCGAACACCTGTAAGAATTGCATCCAACATATGAACAGAAAACTGGTTAAAACTTCCTACACAGTCGAGTTTCAAAATCATATGGACACTTTCACGTATTCTTTCACATATAGGCAAGTGACTAACAGTTAAAAGGCAAACCAGTAAGGCTGAATCAACTATGGGTTTTCTAAAACAACAATGACTTAGCCCGTGGTATGTTACTAAAATGACAGAGTACACAACTTCAAAAGATTTTTTCACGACCATCATGATTTCAAAAGATTAATCTCCCGTTAATATATATCATTAAGGATTAATGTCATGAGATATAATAGCCATCAAAACCCTTTTTTTATCCATCGTCCCATTTCCATCTACTGGTTCATTTTCGCTATACTTTGTCTTGCCTAATTATTTTTATCATCGAATACATATGCATATTTCGATGCACATCAACAGAAGAATTAAAGATAAAACAGCCATTTCAAGTTTTAATTCAAAGACAAGCATAATACCATCTTCTATAGTTTTGACACCAGGAAGGACTTTTCCGAGAGTCTCTGCCTTTAACATCTCAGAGAATGACGCGTAGTGACGTATGTCCTGCCATTAAAAAAAACTTATTGAATGCTAAGGAAATGTCATGGAAACATAGATGACTGAGAGAAAGCATCACACTACCTGAACCTCGAGCACTAGACATTTATTAAAGAGAATCAAGGCTCCAGCCTCCATCCTGGCATTACAGTTAAATACAAACAATTAGAGAGACTCTGTAGGGTAATATAGTAATCAGCAATTACGCCAGTCACAGAACCAAGTAACCAAGTAACCAAGCAAGCCTTTCATTATAAAGATACCAGACAAGAAGAAAATATGCACAATGAAAGGAAATTTAAACACAGAAAACTATCTAGTAATGATTCGGAATATTAAACACTTGAGTTGGGTTTTTCAAAAAAAGTGTAAAGTTCAACCTTACAAGGTCCAAGAAGTGATAGGACAGGAGAATAAAGATGGAGGAAGCAGGAGAAAGAAAAATAAAAGGGGTGCAAAAATGAGAAATTTATGCATCCAACCGATTCTCTCTAGTTCCACGTTTACATCTGCTGCAGTCATCTAAATGAATCGGCAAATATAATGAAAGCAGTGTTATTTACAATCAAATAAGATGAAGAACCAACATGATTAGTTTTGGTCAAAAAGAAACTCTATCAGACATCTTAATATGTTAACAAGATTGGAGGAACGAGCTTTACATTCCTTGAAGCAAAATAGTCCTGTGTCACCAAATATTTTATGTACTCTTCTTTTTCTCATGTCCTTTCAGACATGAAGACGGCCATAAAGGAGTAGCAATGCATCCTTTTTATCCAAGGACCTCTTCCTATAAAGATTTTTTTCTGGTGAACAACTCAAGCAAACTCAGTTAAGCTTCATCGCCAACAAGAGGTGCATACATCATATGCATAAGCAGAGTAAAATGAAAGGTATTCAGTGTTGAGTAATAGTGTATCCTGTTTGTTCAAGGACCTATTTCTATAAAGAATTCAAATTTTTACTTGAAAATTTCCACAATGAAGTTTGTTTCATGACTCTCACTTTTTTTGCTGAATAACTCGAGCAAACTCAGTTAAGCTGCATCACCTACGAGAGGTGCATACATAACATGCATAAGCAAACAGTAAATAAAAGGGATTCAGTGTTAAGTAATAGTGCATCCTTTTTTCTGTTGGAGCTTAGGGGCCGTAACATTATTGGTACCCAAATAATTGAAGTAGAGTTTCTTAAAAAATTTACAAAGGTTTGAAAAAATAACAATTTATGCACTAGCAAATAGCAAAATTAAAAATGAGTATTTAGAGCTTCATACCGAATCAAAAGAATTTTATGCTTTCAAAATATTGAAAATATACCGATTGTAGTCACCAACAGCACATCTTCCTTCAACTGTCTTTTGTCCATCTAGAAACAATGTTCAGATTCCATGACAAAACACCTCTAAATGTAAATATATTTGATTAACTAATTGCTTGAGATGTAATAATGTAACATCCCTCGGTGCTCTCCGTACAATATTATTCGCTTTGGGCCGAAACTCGCACGATTTTGTTCTTGGAGTTAGCCCAAAACGCGTTGTACTAGGTAGAAATAAGAACTTTACTTATAAATCATGCATTTTCTACTCTCTCAAGTCTCAAGGGATGTTGGATTATACACCCCCATTGATATGGGTCAGACCCACACCTGAGCTTTTACTGGCTTTCACAAGGCGGGCTGCCACAAACAAAGTTTATATTTATTCTTAAATAGGTAAAAAAAATGTATAGGAAATACATAAAAGTACCTCTTAGCTGTTTAAAAAAAGGCTCCTGAACGTGAAGTTCAAAATTTAATGCCTTCAGAATCTACTAAATAGCCAAAAATTACTGCTTGGTACAAAGAAGCTTCTACGCAACACATGGCCAGACAATTATTTGCTTACATTGAGTAGTTCAGTTCCTTTATCGATAACAAGCTTATCCCATTCAACATTCTGCTTCAAGGCACAATCTTTACCAAACAGGGTCTTTTTCTGACACGAACTGATATTTGTTTTGGAGAGTATAAGCTTATATAAAGCAGATGCTAGATGTTTGCACAAAGAAATCTGATATAACTCTTGCGAAGAAGAATCTGCAGTATTTGAGAATCATGAAATTGACCTTTTAAGAGAACAATCTATTATATATCGCAAAAATAGAAGCCAGAATAATATGGATAGAAAATGCTCGCGTTTCACCAAACAACATTATTGAACTGTTAATAATATTCATTAAACGAAAAAGATTAGCACGATTGTCTGCATTTTTTTTAAAGAACGATTTAATCTAATTAACTTTGCATTTCTCGTCAATGAAAATAATTTGTTTTGCGTTCTCAGCTGCTCTTGATGACGGAAAAAAGTACGCAATTGAAATACACATTTCGAAACAAAAACATTCTCGGTATCAATAGCAGATATCTCGTTTTTACTGGCGAAAATCACCGTTCATTCACTCTCGCGATCATACAATACCGCTGTTGCAAAGCATTATACAAGCAAATCCTGTCCGAATATCATTTTCTTTTTCCACTTTATCAGTAATCAAACAGATCAAATCTTTCTTTGGGAAGCTTACCCGTAGAAGGCGATGTGAGGTGACCAAGATTTTCATTGAGGATGAAAGAGCAGAACTCCTTGGACAAACCGAGATCGATAAGGAGGATTCCATCGATGCAAGATTGGAGCGCGAACTTTACGAGCTCCTCCATACAGTCACTAAGGTTCACCGGCCATCTTCCAGGAGAAGAAGTAAGGTCCATCTCGTTAGCTCTGGGCCTTCGCCTTCTTCCGTCGCCAACGACACACGCTTAGTTAAAGACATATCTAATTAATGGTAATGGATTTATCCACTAATTTAATAAACATTCACTTCTTAATTAATTTATTGATAAAATAATTATAATATATAATTAATTAATTAATTATAATCAAACTTAATAAGATTTAATCGGTTATTGACTCTACCTTATGTAAACGTCAACATTTTCATATACCCACAATAATTTTACCAGTTTGATATCAAAATCGAGTTTGAAGCTGAACAAACTGAAGAAATTGAAATTAGAGTTCAACAAATTCGACAGAGAAATACCCGGAGAGATAGAAAAACTGGAAAGTCTTCTCATTTTTTAATGTTTTTTTTAATGGGTTGATGAAAAACGTGACAGCGATATTTGCGTCATTCATTTCCCATAATTTAATATTTTATTTGTTAACAAAAATTATTTTATCACTATTCTTATTGTTCAATGATTTTTTTGTTAATTTCTCATAAAATAATGATAATATATTACTAATTAATTAATTAATTACTTAATATATGATATATATATTCGTCACATTGTGAATATGTTATTATATTCATGCACCTTTGGGCAAAGTGATCATCATCCACCCCTCAACTTAGGGGGTGAAGTGTAAGTACGACATTGTAAATGCAACTCAATACACATTGTTGTTACTCAATCCGTTAAAGACAACATATAAATTTCTATCCTTCGATTTTCCAACGAAGTTAGCATAAAAAAATTGTTTAGAGAGAGAGAGAGAATTGAGTGACCCGTGTATGTTAGTTAAAAAAGTGAACGACGTATGCATGTCGCATATTGTTTTTAACGGATTGAGCAACGACACCCCCTAATACGTGATTTCTAATTATATATAAAATGATGGATACTTTGTATTTTTTTAATTATTTACTGAATTATGAATTTTTACATCCGTTAATCATAGATCAATCGAATGTCCCAAATTCATTTTATTTTAAAATCCTCTTTGAATTGTTAGTATTTCGTACTGTTGGCCTAATTGACATTAGGGTATTTGCTTTGATGATGATGGTATTATTTATATAATTAAGTTGTTTAATTTGTAATTGTTGAATTTAATAAATATGTTATTTATATTCATTGAAAATACCCTTACTACGGGTATTAATGTTTACTAACGTGTTTGGATAAGTCCATGTTTATATGATGATCATTGGGACTAAGAAGAATGTAAATGAGCAAAACACTGAGAAAATGTCTACGAAAGCACTTTGGTGATCGACCAAATTTGTGAAGAACAGGAGAAGTGGTCGACCAAACGAGAAGTGGTTGACCGATTTTAAAGGCAGAAGGCTCAGCGGTTTTGAGGTCGAGGAAGCGATCGAGCAGTGAAGAAATGGTCGATCGCAAAATAAGATAAATTTGAGCTAATTTCTGCAATATGAAGAAGCAATTGACCGATAAGGAAATGGTCGACCGATTTGACGACTTGAAGCAAAAAATGGACGACAAAAAACATAACAATAACATCTCAATGGTGGGATGCGGTCGACTAAAAAAGAAATGGCCGACCACACAAGCAGGATCTATATATAGAAGACACTTTGAAGCTCAAACTAACGACAGGAAAAGTGTAGCGAACATGACTTCTCCATATTCAAATAAGTGCATAGGCCTAACTCTCTCATCTAAAACTTGAGATTGTTTATTTGAAAGTGAGGTTCTACCTTATATTTTAGCTTCAGCAAATTTGTATACAATCTATAAACAAGGGGTGACGCCCCGCAACACTCAAAGGCTAAATTGATGTCCGTGAAGATCAATCCAGAGGGTGACATCCTAAGAATAGTTTGTAAATGTTTGATTAACACATGTGAAGTCAATAATCACCAATCGGGAAGGTTGAATGATTAAAGATCTCAAAGTGGGAAATTTGTAGCACGGACGTGTTGGGTTTTTAACCAATGAAACAAAAACTATTTTTGGAGGAAAAGAAGAAAACTGATGCTGCAAACTGATGAGATAAATTCATAAACTCATAATTGAAAAATTACATCTAACAACTATTTAAAAAGATAAAACATAACAAACTAATAAGATATCATATTTTAAAACTAATTTGAATAGATCAAATCTTAATTCAAAAATCAAATAAACTTCACGTGGACCCTACTCATAGGAATCTAAAGCATATTTCCAACACTCCTCCTTGCTTTAGAGACTTCAAATTCCAATCATCTTCTGTAGAAACTTAAGTCAGACAACTAGTGCAAATGTATTTGAATAGTAAACTCCAAATATCTAATCATAGCCCTTCACCACAAGTCTTGTGTTTATGAATTTGAGGTCTCTCCACAAGATGCCAAATCTTGTTTTTCTCTATCGTGGACAGCTCCTCCTTCACTACTATCATCCAATTTTGCTCTTTCTTGTAGGGGTGTTTGAACCGACGAACCAAACCGAAACCGATAAAAAAATTGAAACCGAATAAGGTTTTTTTTATTAAAAAAACCGAATAAGGTTATCTTTTGTAAGAACCGAGTGTTTTGGTTCGGTTACCGGTTTTAGTTTTTCAAAATCGAAAAACCGAAACCGAACCGCATAAATACGTTTATAGTGTTTTTTTTGTTTTTGAAGTTCCATATTCGGTCATTTGTGTCTCAACCTCTGAGTGATTTTAGCTCCAAAAGACCTAATAACTATTTTTTGGACAAAATTTTGTTTTGAAAAGAGAATGAGGAAGAATAATTTTATTGTTATTAATTATGTTTTTATAATTTTTATACAATTTTTATTATAATATTTGAAAAAAAATTAATAAAGAAAAAACCGAAACCGGAACCAAGATTTTAAAACCGAAACCGACTCGGTTTTGATTTTTCTAAAACCGATTCTGGTTTTGTAATTTTAAAACCGAAACCGACTAGTTTGGTTTGATTTCACATCAAAACCGAACCGAACCGAACCGTGAACACCCCTACTTTCTTGGCTTCTTCATAGTCTGCAGGTTCACAAACTGCTATGTTGCATTTATGATAGGCATTAGAGGGAAATCGAGTACCTCTAATAGAAGCATCGTCAAAAACTTTATTTTTCCCGCCATCATCATTCTGATATTGTGTTTCAATATCATCCTGATTTTGAAGTTGCAAATTTTTTGTTGCTCTCCAAACCTTTTTGGGAAATGGCTTTCTGCTTTGCTTTCCAAATTGGCGTACTTTAGTGATGTTTTCCTTGGTAGAGAATGCAGCATGCTCCTCCTTAATTGGGTTGAAAGAAAAACTTATCTTTTTCATCTTGATATTGAAAATTTCCATGCCTGCTTGGTCTTCAATCAGACAACACCCATTGTTGAACGTCACTTTGTACCCCTTTTCTATTAATTGACCAATACTAATCAAATTTTGATTAATTTCAGGAACATAAAGTACATCTTGAATTAACTTTGTCCATGTGCAATTTGTTATTGCTATAGTGCCTTTGCCTTTTACCTCAATGTAATGACCGTTGCCAATTCTTACTTTCATTGACTCTGCATCCCCCAATTCTCTAAACAACTTCTTGTTATTAGTCATGTGGTTGGTGCAGCCACTGTCAATCAACCAATTTTCATTGGCTTCACTATCTGCAAAACATGTAGCCACATAAAGTTGATCCTCCTCCTCTTGATCCGCAATTTGTGCTTCTTCACCTTGCTGTTGTTTTTCGTTTTTGCATATGATAGCTTCATGTCCCATAAGGTTGCAATTGCTACATTTTGCATCTGGTCTCCTCCAACATTTGAAGGGAGGGTGACATTTTTTGTTACAATATTGGCATGGAGGATAATTGTTCTTTGCTCCAAACCTTTTGTTTTCTGAATTACTTTTGCAGCTTGTTTCATGATTCTCGCCACTTGCTGCTTGTATTTTTTTGTTCGTATTCTTTCTCGCATCATGATTTTTGAAAAATAAAGCTCTTTCAACAACACCTTCCTGCCTCATTAATCGTCTCTGCTCTTGTGCTTGCAAGACACTTAAGAGTTCAGCAAGAGAAATTTTTGACAAATCCTTAGTATTTTCTAAGGTTGTAATTGAAGCCTCAAATTTGTCCGGCAATGTTGCGAGAATTTTCTGAACAATCCTTGAATCTGTCAGAGAAGAACCCAATATTCTAACCTGATTCGCTATGCTGAGTAGCCTGTCAAAATACTCTTTTATGGTTTCTGTCTCTTTCATCTTTTGCAGCTCGAAGTCACGAATCAGATTCATTACCTTCATTCCTCGAATCCTTTCATCCCCTTCATACTCAGTCTTGAGATAATCCCATATCTCCTTTTCTGACTTCAGAGACATAATTCGAGTGAAAATAGTTGATGAAACTGCAGCAAATAAACAGGCTTTTGCCTTTGATTTCTTTGTCTTCTTTTCTTTCTGCAATTTGTTTTGTACCATGGTGGGATTGTTTGGAAGAACATGAATATCATAGTCCTCTTCTACTGCTTCCCAAAGATCCAAAGCTTCTAAATACGTCTCCATTCGAACTGCCCAGATTTGGTAGTTATCTCCATCGAAAATCGGTGGAGCCATAAAGGAGAAATTTGCTTCAGTTTCCATGATAGCTTGAACTCACAGATCCCTAAAGAACAATAGCTCTGATACCAGTTGTTGGGTTTTTAACCAATAAAACAAAAACTATTTTTGGAGGAAAAGAAGAAAACTGATGCTGCAAACTGATGAGATAAATTTATAAACTCATAATTGAAAAACTACATCTAACAACTATTTAAAAAGATAAAACATAACAAACTAACAAGATATCCTATTTTAAAACTAATTTGAATAGATCAAATCTTAATTCAAAAATCAAATAAACTTCACGTGGACCCTACTCATAGGAATCTAAAGCATATTTCCAACAGACGTAGGCTGAGGTTGCCAAACTGTGTGAACTCATCGGTATCATCTCTCTATCCCTATTCGTTATATTTGTGATTATTTGTCTATTTACATGTGTTAACTCATTTAGGGTTTAGAAATTAAAATATCACATCAATCATTACATGACAACTTATGACGACTTGCACAAATATCGCATGTTGACACGCATGTGCATTGTACGATTGTGCACTAGTACTAACTGCATATACAAGGATGAAATTTTGTATTTTCATTTGACAACTATTCATCAGAAATCAAACCGACGCTCCAAAACTATATTCTTTTCAAAACCCATTTAAATTATTCTTAACCTTCCATTAAATGTTTCTAAAGTGAAACTCTATTAATTCACTTATTAACGAATGATTATGAATTTAAACACTTTTACGAAACTCTACTAATTTACACTCACTGATTAATCATTAAAATTTTAGACTTATGAAATCACGTTAATGCACATTCATTTATGATTAGTTTAGAATTTTAAACCTAATTAATTCACACTATAATAATTAGTTATTTTTAGAACACTAATCCATGTCTATCAATTTTTCTTTTATGTAGTCTTTCCAACTTTATTTCTCACATTTCCGGTTATTTTTATCGAACTTCTTTTTTATTTCGCCTCTTAATTATTGTTTGCACTCTATTTTTTTTAGGACTTGGATTTAAAAAACTCTTTCACACATCAATCATTGCATAACGACTTCTGGATATATTGTATGATGACACGCATTTGCATTGCACGTTTGTGCACTAACGTTTTAAAAAAAAATGTAAATATGAATTTACACTTTATCTCATAATTCAAGAGGTAATTTGCCTAAATAAAATACAAGAAGCTACTTGCACTTCGCTCTAAGTTCAATGATTAATATGCGTTTCACCTTGATATTTGCCTTTAGGATATGATTAGCAAGCTATTTAAGTTTTTCTAGAGTTATTCAACTATTAATTTTCACATACAATAAAAAAATATAGAGTCAACGATTATTATTTATAATAATTACGCAGTGTAACTCCTAAAAGCTTATTGTAACTACTATAATTAAGACATTAATGCGATTCAATTCAAGTACCTAGGTATGGATCTGACTCATAACAGTAAGGGTTCACAATCTCCCATTGCTTGGAATAATAAAAAATGCATAGTTTATAAGTAGAGATTTTGTCTCTACCTAATACAATACGTTTTGGACAAACCCCAAAAACAAAATCATGCGAGATTCGACCAAAAAATGATAACATTGTACTATGAGGACTAAAAACGTTACACTTTATGCGCATATTGCAGTGATTTTTACATTATGATTTAAATTATACTTTATTTTAAAAGTATATAATTAGAAAATTTTGACACAAGATATAGCAACCTGGTTAAACAATAGTAACATTAATAACAAATTTCGATGAAATCTTAAATTTCATGCATGGAATTGTTAATTAGGGCGACATTACAACATAAATAACCAAATTAATTGATTTTAAATATCGAATTATTGTCCGAACGAACAACTATATCTCTCTCTTTTTTTCCCGAGCATGGGATGAGCCGTTGAGCTGACCAACTATCAATATAGTGAATTTGTTTTTAACTATATTTACAAGTCGTCGCACCGTGTACAAACGTCAAGAGAATGTACCGAATAAACAATTACTTTTGAATACACAGAAACCTTAGAAACGATAATAAGTTATTATTGATAATTACTCGTGTTTTTTCTCTAAATTTTATTACATGAAAAATGGAAAAATTATATTGAGATCATAATTTTCACTTGATTAATAATAAAAATTATTAAAATATAAAATTAATAATTTACATTTAGTCTAATATTCTCTGAAATATTATTAAGTAGTAATAATAATAATAATAACAAGATGTGATATTTAAATGAAAGAATTAATAGATTAGATTTAATTATGAAATAAAGGCACATTTGATGGATATTTGATATGATATGGCCTGATTAGTCATTTCCCACCGAAAGTAAAGTATTCGAAATACTAATATTCTTCAGAAAGACAAGGGTAGAATCGTCACTTTATATTACAGAATCCTACTTCCAGAAAAAGCAGCGTATGGGCTTGCGAAAAAGTGCATAAAAAAGAACCCATTTTTTAAAAAGCCATTTTTGCAAAAAGCGCAAGTGTTTTCTTTGTTATTTTATTTTTAGATATTTATTTAATTTTAGGTAATTAAAAAAAAATCACAAATACTAAATAATTTTTATTAATAAATAAAATATTAAACTATAATAAATGAACTAGTCAAACATCGCTGTCACGTTTTCCATTAAAAATGTAAAGCTGAATCATTGTACGTATTTTCCTCAGCAAAAAAGAAACTAAGATTTTATAGCGGAAGACAAGTATATAATGCGGAACTTATTCTTTCTGTTGTGTAAAATACTATTTCTACAATAAATATTTGTCTATCCCTGTGAAAAACAAGTCTTTGGAATATGACTTATTTTTTTGGAGAGGAATACACGTTTCCGTTGCAGAAAGCACGTTAAGTTTTTATTTGAAAACGTGAAATCGATGTTTGACTTGTTCATTTTTCATAGTTCAGTGTTTAATTTGTTAGCAAAAATTGTTTAGTGTTTGACTTATCAACGATTTCATAGTTCAATGTTTTTTTTGTTAATTACCCTTTAATTTTCTGTCTCCGAAGATGGACGAGTTTAAATTTTATTTTGCAGACAAATAATTATTAAATTCTTCGATTAAAATTTAATTTTTTGATAAAATTTTTTTATTATTCAATTTCATTTCGAATGATTATCTCTTTAATCTTTCTTTCTTTCTTTATTTTTTTTGGCATTAGCATGTCAATATTTATCAAAACATTTTTGATCAATCCGATCTATGCGTTGAAATGTGAATTTTCTTTTCGATGCTCTCAATAATGCTAATAAACGACTGCAAATGTTGATCAAATCTATCGATAAAAACTCGTTATGTAGTCGTTGTTTTACAAAAATAAAATCAAAACCATAAAGATCTAAAATAAAAAATTCGAAATCAAATTGAAACTATCCCGACCCTAACATCATTTTCTTCGGTTTAAAAGTATATTTTAATATTTATTAAAATTACAATGATTAAATTGAATTTTTTTGGGAAATTAATCAAAAAATTTTGGATTTTGGGATCAGCAACGCGACAAATCTTGAAGAAATTTTGTAAACAACTAAAATATTGAACTATAAAAAAAGAATGATGCAAATTTCGCAATCACATTTTGCGTAAAAAAAAAATCGAGGCAAGCGCTGTATTTACGTTAACGTTAAGGATCGTCCAAGGATCAACAACGAGGGACGTCAAAGGCTGATCCTCGAGGAGGGACGCCCTTGGAGTTATCGTAAGGCTAAGGGATATCATTGTTGACTGCTGGATGAAACGACAAACGTTTTTGAATGAGAATGGACTCCCTCCATTTACAACGGATGTCTCTTGATTTAAAACTAACGTCCCTCCAATTACAATGGATGTCCCTCATCCTACAAAGGACGTTCCTTAACTTATAACGTCGTTTAATATTGAGAGACGTCCGTGGATATTAGGAGACGTTTATTGATGCTGAGAGACGATGTTGTTTAATATTGAGATATGTTTATATTGACAGATAACGTAACTGTGAGGTTTGCATTGTTCTTTTCTCATAGTTCGAAGTTTTAGTTGTCTACGAAATTTCTTCTAGGTTTGACGTGTTGGTGATTCTAAAGTACATGGTTTAATTTGTTAATTTCCCAATTTTTTCTTAAAGGGTTTTTGAAAATATATTTGACCTTTTATTTTATTTTTAAATAATAATTTTAGTTATTCAAGGCTGTAATGAAAACCTGAATCTATGGAGAAAAATATAAGCAGTTGGTCTGTGCATACTCAAAGCGATGCACGACGCCTTCAAAACCCCTTCTTCCATTCCTGTCCGATCTCTCCGTCCTTTCTATGTCTGCAGTTTTTCATAATTTCTTCTCGTTTTCCTCTGAGCTCCCTTCAGTCTCAATCTTATCTGTCTATTTTTTCGCTCGGTAATTCTCTTCTTTATCTTTTTCCAAGTCGTTTTCTCATTTGAGCTTTACGTTTTTCATTTGGCGGGTACTGAAACTGGCGGGAACAATTGACTGATTGTGGGTTTCTGAAGAGTTAGGCTATAATTGGATTTTGGGTTTTTGAATTCTTAGAGTAGGTGACTGAATGGCTAATCCATCTGGGAATCATCAAGAATCTGGCCATGCTTTTGAAGGAGGGAATTCAAACAACGGGAATTCGATGACTGTGCCGGTTCCGGATACTTCGGGTGCTGCAGCGGCTATGAAGCACAACCCTGGAATCTCCATGGATTGGACAGCTGACGAGCAGACGACTCTAGATGAGGGGCTTCAAAAGTGAGTGGTGATTAAATATTTTGATGTTTTAGTTTGCTTATACAGTTGGGGGTTTTAAGTACTATCAAATCTAGATGAATTGAGAATGGATGAACAATACCAGGTGGAAGTGCGTATGCAAGATTTCATCGGATTAAATTATAAATTCATGGTTTCTCTGTCAAGTGATTTTCACGATTTACTGTCTTCAATCTTGAAGGGAAATTGAGCTGGAGTACGTTGATAGAAGCATGAATTTTGAATTTAAGGTTGAATAGATTTTTAATAGGTAAATAAATTGTAGTTGGGGTAATTATTTGTTAGAGTTGCGAGTACTTATCTTCTGGGGAATTCAAATAGAGCAATACCTCTCAAGTTGCTCTACTGAAGGTTTTCTAAAATACTGTTCCATAGGAATATTTAGTTACCTTAAAACAGAAAAGTAAAAGAAGAATCATTCCTGATGTTGTCTGCGTCAGCTGATGTGTAAAAGGCCAATCATCAAGTTTGGACCCATTAACGAGTGCACTGATTCCCTATTGCTTAGAAATATTGTGGGTCTATAAAATAAGAGTGATGTTGGATTTACTTTTTAATTTTGCATGTTGATGTGACGTTCATTAATTGGTATAATTAATATTTTATTTTAACTATTTAAAATATATTTTAATTATTTCACCAATTAATAAGTAGCACGTAAGTGTCACGTCAGCATGTAAAATTAGAAGGCAAACCTAATATTATCCATCAAATAAGGATGATACACAATGATTTGCAGATGATTTGAAGAATGATTTTATTATGCTTTTGTCCATAATGTCATCAAGAAAATTGCTGGTAGCTAGATGAAGCTGGAGCAAAAAAAATTAAGGGTCACTTCTTACATTACTTGGGGTGTGTAGACCCCGTAGAGCATCTCACCAATCTTCATGGTAGCATGTAGACCCTCCTATCTAATAAGAATGAAACTACTAGCTGGAGTCTGTGTCACAAGAATTTTAAATCCTTTATAAGTTTGATGTCTGTTTCTTATAATTCTTCGATGGGCGTTTTTTTATGTGTTCATAAGAGATGATGGTTGTTTTTGCTCTATCATTAGAGATTTTTCTTTACTGCCTAGACTTATTCTTAGCAACTTGTTGAATATGATGGTTGAATTTATATCTTGCAGCTATTCATCAGACTCCAATATAATTCGGTATGCAAAAATAGCCTTGCAACTACCAAACAAGACAGTACGAGATGTTGCCTTACGCTGCAGATGGATGAACGTATGTAATGATTTTCTTTGCATCTTGCGTACAATTTAAGAATAGTGAGAACCATCATTTCCTTGAGTTGGAAGTTTGCTAGTTAGCCGATGAATTGAAAAGATAAATGAAATTCCCAGTTAGGTTGTGTAATCTTTTTAAGGTATCACAGCTTTTAAATCCTGAAAGTATCAATCTCACCTATGATGGAAAGATCAAGTGGATATTTATAATTGACTCTCACATTTATAAGGTCTATGAGAGTGTGTTTGTGTCCATGAAATTCAGTTGAAGATAATTTTTTTTATATTGGTTGCTGCCTATTTATGTGTTAAAACCAGTTTCATTTGCACTCACGTATTTTTTTTAAAAAACTTCGTGATTTGGAAAAATACAGATGGTATATGTTACTATGTTGAATGATATGTTGTCTTAGGCCCAAGTTCAGTTGATTTGATATTTGAAGAATTACCATGTTTATCTTTTTGTAGGATTTAACCATTCAGTAATTTCTTGGGTAATGGCTATAAAACAACTTTTTCATGTGGTGTTAATTTATTTATTTATTTTTGTGATTTTAAAAGGACACATTCATTAACCAAATGTCGTTTTGTAGGAATTCAAATACTTGTTACATGTTGGTATTTAGCACCTGTTTTCCCACTGCACTTTCTTTTTAATCATCTGATTGAAAGGAAATAATAACTAATTATTAGTTTACCTCTTTATCTTAGAGAGATTCATTTCTTCTCATCAAATATTTTATTTTTCAATATAAATTTAATAGAACAATTGACTATAATTGAGTGGGAAATTCTGGGGGGCTCGGGTGTTCTATTAATGGTGTTTTGCTAATGAGAATTCTGTCCATACCTCTCTTCACTGTTTGTGTTAGTTTTGATCCTATCAATATCTTATCAAATATAAAGAAAACGAAGATAGATTTTGGTGAGCTATATAGCCTATATTTTATATTGTTTCTTTTTTATACGAATGAAACAATAGTCTTTATTGAGCACCATCTACTGGTTATTCAGTAAGTTTTGTAATGATCAATATTTTGTCTCAGAAAAAAGAGAGCAGCAAGAGAAGGAAAGAGGAGCACAATCTAAGTAGAAAGAACAAAGACAAAAAGGTACAATAATGAATATTTAAGTTCTTATTTTGCTATCGTGGTATTTTTTTTCATAATTGATAAGAATTCTGTATGTTCATATTCTGTGCAATATCATCAAAATAAGTACTTTCAATATTGGATAATCTTACCGAGTCAGTAATCCTATTGTCTTTTTTCATATGTATTTATGTTTATTTGTTTTTTTTATTATATATAGGTGCAACTTTAACCTTATCGTATGAGATAATATACCGAGAACACCTTAATGTATGTTTTTGTGCAAATTAGACCCTATTGCATGTGCCGTGAGCAATTTACCTCCTGCTATTAAATTTTCCATTAAATGATACATGTGCAATGCACAATATTTATTTATTTTCCAAAATTACCCCAATTGAATCTCTCTGTCTCTCAACGTGAATCTTCTCTCATGAAGAAGGTGAAAGCGAGTCTTCTTTCCTTGTTTGAATGTCTGTAAATCTCCCCTACTTGTTTCTGTAAATTGAGGTTTCGCAACAAGAACATTATGGGCAGAATTGATATAATTTTCCCCCTCTATTCCACAGAAACTAGTCCAATTTGTTGAACAATTTTATTGCAGAGGTTATAGATAGTGTTATTTGAATTTATGCTCCATACCAATGTGGTTGTGTGCATATTACAAACGGTCCCAATCCAATACTAGGAGTGTAGGGCATCAAATTACAGACTGTCCGAATCCAATACTAGGAGTCTAGGGCATCGAGTAAAGATCGGAGTGAGGATCAGTGGTGGGAAGCAGAGGGTACATGTCGAGGAGAGAGAGAGAGAGAGAGAGAGAGAGAGAGAGAGAGAGAGAGAGAGAGAGAGAGAGGGTTTAATTTGTACTTTACAAAAACATAAGTTAAAGTGATCTCAGTGCATTACCCCATACGATAATGTTAAAATTGCACTTTACCCTTATATTTATAAATAAATAAGTTTTGCATCATTAACTACACACATCACCTACGACTACTGNGAGAGAGAGAGAGAGAGAGAGAGAGAGAGAGAGAGAGAGAGAGAGAGAGAGAGAGGGTTTGTCAAGGAGAGAGAGAGAGAGGGTTTAATTTGTACTTTACAAAAACATAAGTTAAAGTGATCTCAGTGCATTACCCCATACGATAATGTTAAAATTGCACTTTACCCTTATATTTATAAATAAATAAGTTTTGCATCATTAACTACACACATCACCTACGACTACTGGCATATGGTTTACTCTAAATATCCTATCTCGTCCAAATCACTAGATTTTGCTTTTCATTTGCCCAGTTAATCAGATTGACTGACGCCTAGTCTATAAGGGTTGCTTAAAACTAACTGTACTTGCATAATAGTTTGGGAGGCATTGAATTAAAAAAAGTACAGAGCTGGTTTTTTTTTTCCTGTGTTAAAGATATAGAGACCTCAGAAATCAAATCAAATTTGGCGCTGGTGTGAATGTTATCCATTCCCAATACTTCATGAGTAGAAACCTTCCCCTCAATCAATCATCCTCTACCACTTCCTTTCTTTCTTCACATTTTTCTGTAAAAAGAATGAAGTAAATCTCAATGTCATACTTTAAAACACTAATTTTGACTAGCTGATTAGGAAAAAATTTTGAGGTAAAGAATTTTGGATGTGAGAGAATATGCACACGGAGTAGAGTAAAGCAAACGTGAAATCTAAGATTTGCCTCAAAAAGAAGTTATTGATTGGAAGTAGTCCTAAACTGGCATAATCACTTATTGTGTAGTTTGTCACCTTCCTATTGGAGTAGTTTGAGACTTGTTATCAAATATAATCATAGCTCAAAGTACGGGGTTCTGGTATTTCTCCATCTTTTACCCATAGGTAGTATGAAACCTTCAATTTTTCCTTCTCCAACATTCTTCTTTCCCTGTTACGTGATAAAAAAGCCAGTAATGTTTGAGCTTGTTCTTTTTTCATTTCTGTTCCTAATCATATGTAGTTAGTGTTGAATAAGTTAGGTGTAAGTGTGGCATTCTGCTTTATGTTTCTACACGATTCATTGACCAAAAGTTTTCAATTTGTGCTATTATCTTTTGTTTTTTTTACCCTTGCCTAAATTCATTGGGAAATACTATTTGCATTCTTAGGAAAGAGTAACTGATCATTCCATTAAGTCATCTCAAGCTGCAACTCGGACAAATGCTCCTCCGTTTGGCATGCCTGTAATTCCCATTGACAATGATGACGGAATCTCATATAAAGGTTAGTTTGTGATTTCCATCTCAAATTATCATGTAAGTTCTAACATTGCCATATTCAGGTGATAATTTTTGTTTTCATTTTATTATTTTCTGTGGTTACACTGCGTTGGTGCACAACTTTGTGCGTTAAGGCTGAGTATTTTGCTTCAAAGATGGCATTCCCTTTTAATTCTTCACTGTAGTAAAAACATACAATTGTTTCTTTATTTTTTAGCAAGGAACGTGACAGTTTAAAAAAGTTGGTATATGATGATCAAAAATAAAAACTGATCATACAGGAAAGTATGATTTGTGGCAAAGGCTGTAAACATGATTAACTACTTGCCTGATGTGCAAGACGAGTTATAAATTATTGCATTAGTGAAGGCTACATATATTTCCGTTCTCTTTCTGATGTGGTGGCTACATTTTCTAACACATATATTGATTTTTTGATGAGACAAGTTAATGGTGCTTGGAGAGGTACTATTTGTTTGGAGATCTAAAAGTTGATGAATTAAATGGGACTTTAAATTGAACTGATTGTGTGACTTAGGATGTGGATGACTGCTGAGCATATTGATGAGAGTAAATTTCTGTGTTAAATTCGTTATAAAAATATTTTTGAGTTTTCTTCTCTTTTTCTTTTCTTGGAAGATGCCATGTGTTTTGAAATTGAAATAAGCTGTACAAATGTTTGTTTGCTCTTGATTTGTTTCGTGCGATGCTTCTTAAGGGTAAAGGGGAGAACTAGTAGTAAGTATCATTCAGTAATTAATAAAATCAGTTACCACAGATTCATATGGATGTTATATGGGTATACTTAGTGCGTCAAAAAATGACAGGAAGAGCGAAACCTTCTCTTAAAAGCATAATTTTACTTAAGAAATTTTGATGCAAAATGTTCTCGTGTTAGGAAAATAAAAGTTAAGATGCATGATGCTGAGCTTTGTAGTGTCTACACTTAAAGGCCACTTGCGTAGGCATTAAGTCTTTTAGGACCTTTTTTTGGTATATTTGCGGGGGAACTTAATGTCTTATTTGCTGAATTTGGCATTGCACTGCGTGCAGCCATTGGTGGTGCCACTGGAGAGCTTCTTGAACAAAATGCTCAGGCTTTGAATCAGATATCTGCAAATCTTTCAGCTTTGCAGGTAAACTCATTGTCATTATGCTTGGAAAATGTCTTCCATTTAAAATCCTTGGGAGATTCATGATTATCTTTCCTATTATCTGAGACACCAAATAATATAGGTTTTTAAATCAGCAGAATCTTTGTAATTTTTGGTTCTGTGGCAGGCATTTTTCATTTTGTTTGTATAACTTGTCCTAAGAAATATCTGAACGCAATGGATTTGTCTTTTATTCTAATACTGATGTGCTATACTTTATCTTCAATTCATTTTCTTGTTCTCTGTTTATTTCCAAATATCCGACAGTTGATGTGGAATAGAAACAAAAGATAACTACTTTGAGAAATCTAGATATTGTGTATTGGATTCTAGGCAAAATTCAGAAAGTATGGATTTAAAAATTAGAGGAGTTTACACTTCTTCTTTTTTTCGCAGTTTAATCTCGTTGCATTAAGTTATTTTTTCTTCTGTTTCAGATTCAAGATAATATCGGTCTCTTTTGCCAAACTCGAGATAACATCCTCAAAATCATGAATGAGTATGTGATAAATGTGTTTCCTTTCTTCTCTTTCGTATTGTTCTCCACTGAAGCACTTGACTTTCTATATGTTTTTTGGATCCAATGGTGTACGGTTAATCAATCTGTTCTAATTGTATTTGTCTCCTTATAGCTCCTCTATTTAATTATAGTTATTGTGCAGGTCAAGAGTTTAAATAATGGAATGGGACGGGTGTTATTAATTTGATCTCCATCGAAAGTTTCTATTTGTATTGTATAAATGGGCACATAAGCACACGGAAACGCAAAAAGTTACTTTGGCAGAGCTATATCTATAGTATATATGGAAACTTGAGAAACTTGTCATTAACCTTATATTGACTAGGAACTGAAAAGTAGCTCAAAACTGGAGCTTGAACTTTGAAATATTAGATCTTGAGTGAAAGTTGAGAGTAAACAATTCTTGGGTGAAGGTTTTGTCTTTGAAAGCTCTTGTTAGCTTCTGAATTTTTTTGTTTTTTGCATTTAAATACCTTGTAGTGGGTTTTCCATACTTCATGCTGCATAATTGATATCAATTAATGTTTTTCCTGTTACTGCGGCCTCAAGTGATAGGGATTTCTTCCCCAGCAGTTGATTTTGAAGTTGTTCTAGGCTAGATATGTGAATAGCTTCTATATCTTATCAACTTAAAGCTGTCCCATGTTATATATGTGAGTAGCTTCTATATCTTGTCAACTTAAAGCGGTTGGGAATAAGTGTCTTCATCATGTGATATGGAAGCTAGTTTTTCTTTTGGACGACATTTTTTGGGTCGAAGTATAAGATTCCAAGATATTGTCCAATATCACTAATTTCTAGAATTCCCTTGAGTTATTGATCTATGAGGTCCCTATGTTTTACGAACTTAGTTTAAATATCTAAGTATTTTAGAAGTTATTCTTTTATTGTAAGTCTTCCCGATCAAAGAGAGAAATTATTTCTCTCTAAATTTCTTAGGATCATTCCAAGGAAAAATCTCTTTTTTTTCCGTCATTTTGTATATTATTTTCTTAATAAATTTAGTTTCTTACAACAAAAAAAAAAACAATGTTTTGGACATTCCATTTTATAGTCTTATCATAGAATATGCGGAAGTTAATACATACATGGATGCATGCATCTAAGTTGGCATACACATTTATATGCTCTAATTTTGACATGAAATACTTTCAAACCTTCTTCCTCTGTCATCTGGCTTTCAGATTGAATGACGTGCCGGAAATAATGAAGCAGATGCCACCACTTCCAGTGAAGATGGATGAAGACTTAGCAAACAGTGTCCTTGCTGCCGTTGCTCATCCCATGCAATCATGAATAAATCTTCAGCCTCATTTTACTTGTTTGTCCATAGAGCATCCACTTCCACAAGCAGATTGCTTTGGTTGATTCTAAAATTGGATTTCCGACCATTAATTCTATTCCTCCGGAGGAGGAAAACTCTATCAACCCGAATAACCCGCCTTTTAGAACTCCTCTGCTTTCTGAAAAAGGGAAAAAAAAGCACAATATGTCAATGTTCTTTTGTTAGTTTGAGTAGATGGTGATTGTAGAAAGTAGGGATGGAAGATTTTTTTTTGTGTACTGTAAAATTGGTCAAAAAACTTAATAATCAGTTCTTGATCTCATCATTTTTTGCTAATAAATTTCATGGTGATTTCATTTTGGATTGTCTTATTACATTACCTGAGTCTATGCAGGCTAAAATGAAGATAGGATCCCACTTCTGCTTACTCACTCAGCTTGCTCTATTTGAGGTAAGGCTCAGCCACTTTATAATTCTTTTATGATGGGATTTTTTTATTTTAATTTAATGATTTACAGCTTGTAGAATTATTGGTCATCAAATTGAGCATTCTCGAATAATTTTAAGGTTTAGGGAATAGGTGAATGTCGGGAAATGTCGCGATAGCCGAGCAAACTAATAGCTCGGACCGGAGATTTCAATTTCGATTTCCAAAATTTAGTTTAAACCTGTGTCAATCCTTGTTGGTATGGAGTTGAACTGAAAGTTGATGCATGAAGTTTGTGATTGAAATGGTATTTCCTATTTTTGGAATTCTCTTATTATCTTCTTGATTATTGAAATTAATTAGTAAATTTGAGAAGATTTAATTTCCAAAAATTGGGTTTTTTGGTGGAAACTCCCAGTGTCAAATGACCCATTTGAGGATCCGATCCATATCAGTAAATGTATACAATCTCATATTGGTTGGGAGAGTGAAAAATACAGAATTTATAAGTAAGATTTTCATTCTTATCTTCTTGATTATTGAAATTAATTACCAAATTTGAGAAGATTTAATTTTCAGAAATTGGGTTTTTTTGGTGAAAATTCTAAGTGCGTCAGTCGGCACTCGGCACTGTTAATGCCAAATGACCCATACGAGGAACCGATCCATATCAGTAAAGATGCACAATCTCACATTGCTTGAAATAATGAAAAATGCATGGTTTATAAGTAATGTTTTCATTCCTACCTAGTACAATGCTTTTGAATGAACCCCAAGAACAAAATTATGTGAATTTCAACTCAAAGCGAATAATATTGTACTAAAAAGACTAGAGACATTACTCCAAGTCATCACCTACTCATCCAAAATCTTTGGCCCTTTGAAAATCATAATTGCTAAATATAATTATAACTTAAAATTTATATTTCATATAATGAAGGCAAAGAGGCTCCTGGCTTAACATGGTGTACTTTATTTTTGCTGTACAGAAATTATTTAAAATTGCAAACTGAATCTTAGAAATCTTTGGCCTTTTGCCTTAATTGATTCAGTTCCATCTCAATTTCGGCATCCCGTACTGGATACACTTGGCTGGTCGGAAATGGTCTTCCGGCCGGAAGCTCCCCTTTCTGCTAGAGAGAGAGAGAGAGATTATCTAAAACTGTAAATGGTTTCCAAGAAAATTAGATTTAGAGAATCTCACCTTTGAGGCTCCTGCCAACTCTTTTTTTAAATTGGCCAAATCATCATCAACTGATGACCCCTCCAGCAATGCAAACTGCAGTAAAACACCCAATGCTTCAGCCATGTATAGCAGAGGTAGAACGAGAGCGAGGAGAAACAGAGAGTACCTTTCCTTCAAGATCATCAGCCGTCAACTGTCCTATAGCCTCTGCTTGGGACTCCATTGCCAGCACTGTTGAAGGCAGATTTTTATTGGGTTTATTCTGTTTTGAGGGAGGATTACTGCAAAATCATGTATTCTAATCCATGCAATGATGAAAGAAAGTTGGTGCTGAGTCAGTGAGTCTACTAAGATCTGAGACTATACTCTATCCGCTTCAATGTTAAATGATCATCGAGAAATGATGATCGAAGGGAAAAAATGTCAAAAAACAGTCGCATAAATGCCACAAAGATCGCTCCAATTCTCTTTTCTGATCTTTTCGGACTCAAAACGGAACCCCAGCTTAATAAATCCGTCACGAAAGAAAGCTGAGATGTCTTCGTCAAATCGATAAATTTGCCTTTGTATCGAACTTACTTCGCAAGCTGTTAGTTTCATCATAAAATAGCTATCCCCACTCTAAGTTGAACTAAGATTCTTGAACATTTTGAAACCAAATGCCCGCCCTAGGCGGTGAAGGAATAATTTTACACACGTTATCACGACCAACTAAAATTACTCGAAAGATGTACAAAAAGAAAACAGAATTCTTCCTCGAACGGATCAAGATACCAAATCACGAGCAGTGAATAAAACCATAATTACAACTGAAGGAGTGGTTTTGGCAAATTCTTACCTTTATCTTCCATCTTTTCAAAAGCAGAAAGAGCACTGCTTGTATTGACATTACCCAATAGTTCACTCACTTTTGTTGCAGTCCTGAAATATGTGAGTGGCCAAACAATTAGCAAAAATGTGAATATAAAAGATTATGTAGAGCCTTTTCGAACGGAGCTCGGTACAAACTTTGCGGACTGTGCACGAGCTTTAAGAGTGTCTTTCTTCGACTTGGCCTCTTGTATTTTGCTCTCTAAAAGCTACACACAAGAGAAAACTACTAATACATAAACTTTCTCAGCTGGAATCTGTAATCAATGTAGGTGAAAAACGGTGTATAGACGAATTATACTCGAGGATAAATCCAAAAAGTTGCCCACTAAATTGGTTTTCCATGAAAAATAGAAACGTCCGGTGTTTTCGATCAAGATTTTGATATCAAGCAATAGATGAAATAGAGAATTTATAATGTAGAAGGAAGCAAAATATCTTCCTAAGGTATCGAATTCCATTTTCGATGGTTAATCATAGACCCAAGCCAAACTAGAATCAAGGTATATCTACCAAGTATATGAACTAGGGCTGATAAATTGTTTAATTGAATTTGAACTTTTTGAGATTGGTGGTAATTTCACAATAGAAAAAGAAGAAATCTTGAGGTCAATTTTTTGTCACATAGCTTTGACTGCATTTACGTATAAAAGACTTAATATTCGAGACCTAAATGTGAGAAGAAATGTTAAACTATGGTATAAATAGTTCAATCAACATTAATCTTACAACATAAGATTTTAGGTGTAGTGGCAACTTAACAAAGTAACTAATATAAAATGATAAAAGACCAATAAAACATAAGAGTTATCATACCCGAGTATTCGAAACAAGATTTTCAACTACTGTCTTCTGTTGATCAAGCTGAGCCTTCAAAGAATTTGCACTATCCTGCAAGTCCACACAACTTTCATCATAAATTTTTTGATCAATTTTCCTTACGAACTAGGCCTAGTACTTACAACTTACTTTTATAATTCACCAAAAAGGAGAAGGAAAATATATACTTGCAAATGCGTAACCTCGAGTAATAAGCAAACACGTCATGAGTTGATGAAGAAAAGTTTTCTAAGTTATTCTCCGCCGCTAATTTTGGTTAAGTAGACAAAGTCATGGGCAGTTCATGGATGGTTAGAAATGGTGGACTTAAATAAACTCTCAGTACAATCCCTTCTAGTTCTGAAGATAACTTACAGCATTTGATTTTCGCCTCTTTAGAGCTTCCCGGGCGAGATCCTCATCTCCTTTTTGGAGAGCAAATTGAGCCTTACGGTACCTTTGAAGAATAGATAGTAAAAATAACATTTTATTAACGAGACCAAAAAGGAATGAAAGATGGTAATTTAGTATTAATGGTTACCAATCTTCCGAAGCTTGTTGGGCAGCTTTATACTTGTTTTCCAACCTTTTTTGAGACGCCAGTACCTTCAATGAACATTACATTTTACAATGGCAGAACAAGATACATATATAATTTCTTCCTTCCACATAGTGTGTGTTTGAGAAGACTAAGCACTCCTTGTCAAGTAGGAGGCAGTGAAATGATAGATCATCGAGACAATCAACAATTTCAATCATAGCAGGGAAAAATTGCAAAACAAAAGAAAAGTGGAGGAAGGAGGGAAGTATGGCCAAAAAAGATGCAGTGTATGAAAAACGAAAAAGTGTTTTTTTGAGTTTATCCTTTTAATGTAGTTTTCTGGCTTTAAATTAAGTGTTTATCTCTTCCTTTTCTCGATAAAGGCTCTGCTCCTCTCTTCTATTGTATATTTCTTTTTTCAATATACTTTATTTCTTATAAAATAAAGCACGAAAAAAAAAAAGAAGTAATGAAGCTTACTTGAGCCGTGGCTTGACGCATCTTTGTCAAGTCATCGTTCATTTCAAGCACTGTTTGGTCAAGAATTTTTTCAGGATCTTCAAAGGTACTTAGGATTGAATTGGCATAGGACTTCTCATAAGAGAACAAGTGTTAATGATAAATGAAATCCAAAACATTTTTAAATTAAAAACGAGGCAACATAAAAAAAAATCTCACTTTGACGACTCTAGTAAACCGGTCAAAAAGGTTCATTCGAGCACCAAGAGCGCCCCCACGTTGCTTGAAACCATTAGATGAGTTAGAAGGGGGATTCTTTGACTCAGTAACTTTTAAAGCTCCAACTGGAAGCTCAAAATATAAGACCAAGAAGAGAGTCCGTAAGTATAAGCTCGATGTGAATGGAAAGAAATAATTGGATAATTGCATATGGGAACACAAACCTTTCCGGGAGTCGCACAAATTGTCTGCCATTTTTTGTTTTGGCTTGAATGTTCTTGTTCGTGTAAGTGAGAGAATCGAAGTTATTCGGGAGATAGTTAAAGTTAATTGCTTTTGTATTATGTTTTCCTTCTTTTATCAAATACTTACAAATATGATTAACACTAAAAATTATGAAGAACATGAGCCAAGAAAAATGCTCAAGCAACATCTTTTATTACACTGCAAACCCCATAAGTCTAACCCACCAAAAACACATTTTACAAAAATTAATATTTGACAATGTTCATGTCCGGGCTTTCATCGAAAAACATAATCTTATTTCTAGATTCCGAATGCATCAGAAAAGACAACGAGACGGAATCTCCCCATCCTAACTTCCATAGCACAACTATCAAATCCCAACCAACCATGTGTTACTCCACAGACGACGCAACATAACTAAAAAAGATCATGGATTTGCTCGTAATAATTTTGATACCATTCTCCATTTTTCGGTGTAATATCATCCTCGGGTGTCCATTAAATCTGTTTCATTAACACTCTCAACAACCAGCATACTCAAAGCAATAAGGTATGCATTGTTTTATTTAACTGACACATAACACTACCCAAATAGTGAGTGAAACACTTGAAGGGAACTTATCAAATACACCTCGCAAAAAATTACATTCTCAACAAGGAGAAAATTTTCAGACATTTCAAGAAAATTCTTGTATCTCCAAGAACAAAAAACTAAGTGCATTAGTGCCACATTCACTTGCCCAAATACTTCATAAATTCAATGAAATTTTCAAAAATAATACAAGATTAAATCAGTTCAATTTTTCTTCCATTTTCTTATCTCAAACTTACTAAATAACCAATCAACACATCATTTGAAATGTATAAGACCACTGGGCCTCCATTAAGAGAAAAAACAAATACAGAAAAAGAAAATACCTCCGCCATTAAAGAATGAAGAAGTGAGGGGCTTATTGAGCATAGAGAGATAGTTATTAGAGCTTGAAGTAGATGGTTGAAAGGAAGAAGCAGAGGTTGACGACAAAGCTAATCCAGTTGAGAAGTGAGCTCCGGTAGCCATTTTCGTGGATTTCAGACGAAGTAAAGAGAGAATGTTTGCCGGAGAAAAACCACAGAAAGAAAACAAAATCGAGTATGGTGGCTGCCAGAAAACAAAAAATTAGAGCTTTCAGATAAGAAAGCTGAAGACGACAATGGACAGACAAATCACTGGTTTTCATTTTAGTTAGTTCGTGCTTTCGGTTTTTGTTGACTAGACCTGAACCGGTATGTAAATCGAACCGGATAAATAGTAGGAACTATTTTGAAGTTAAAATATGATTTTAATCCTATTTACCGATAACTTGGACTAATTTTCACCGTTAGAGAATCTGTTAAATTACGGATATTATTTACAAAAATCATTTTTTCAAAGTGGATATTTGTCTTTGGCTGTTCTTGACATATGACTTACTTTCTGTAACAAAATACGCATATTTTCTTCAGCTGAAGACACGTATCTTTTGTAGAAAATACCATTTTCACAACGAAATACGTGTTTTCTCTGAGTAAAATAAGATCTTAACTACAATTATCTTATATACGAGTGCGCTGCAGAAAAAAAAAAATCAAAATAAATATTTTTTCATCTTCAATACTGACACAGTCTAAAACACTATTTTGTCATTGAAGTACATATATTTAATTTTAAAAAACAGGTAATAACGTCTCAAATTTTGAGGGGTTGTAATAAAATTTCTTGAAATAGATTTAATCATATTATATTTAATTTAGAAACATCAAATCACGATTAATTATAAATAATTAAATTATTGTCATATGGTTCATAGACTTTATAAATCTATTGATTTAGTATTTATTAATCAAAACTATTATATTAATCACATTAATAATTAGAATCATCGCCACTAATCATCCAACGGCGCATGATAATGATATTCCTTCTTCTACACAACGATTTTCCATTTAACAATTTCTACGCCACCCTAGTTATCCAGACAGATTCAGATAGATGGAAGCAGCAACGCCGATCGCGTAAATTCCGATCGCCGACCCAACCAACTCTTTGCCGGACCGAGTCACCGTCCCTACTCCTGCGATTCCAGCGATTCCGATCGGGACTCGGTAGAACACGTTTTTTCTGACGTTGCCCACAATTGCATCGACAAACAGCTCGATCGCCCACGCCTTGAACTCAGACCGGTCGAGGGTTTGGACTGCCGAGCCGGAGCGAGAGAGGGAGAGAAAAGCGGAGTCGACTTGGGTCCGAGTTGGAGGAGATGGTACCCATTTGGCGATGAGAGGAAGAGGACGCAGGAGGGCGAGAGAGCGGTGGAGGTGGTCGGAGGCTGCTGAGAGCTGGTAGGGGAAGACACCCTGAAAGGCATACTGGGTTAGGGAGAGGCAGTGTGAGAACGTCGAGTCGCAGGCTGAGTCGAACTCTGGGGAGTTGCGCAGTGAGTTCCTGACTCGTTTTGAGACTGATATCCCCATTCTCTCTCTGATTTTGAAGTTGAAGGATGGAAAGGAGTAGAAGACGCCAGACGGAAGCTTGTGGATTAGATAATTAAATTAAAATAATATAAATTAAAGTAGGGAAATTAACAAAACAACACCTTAACTACGGCATCCGGTAATAAGTCAAACACCGGACAATTTTTGCTAATAAATAAAATATTGAACTAAATGAACGGTGCAAACATTGATAAAATGTTTTTGCAGCAGAAAATACTTTTTTCTTTTTCGCAGTGAAAATTATATTTTTTGCAGTGAAAATAGTACTTTTTGCAATGGAAAGAATATGTTTGTCACAGCGAAAACATATATTTTTTTTATAGAATATTAATTAAATTAGAAATTAATTTTTGAGATGATAGTCGTACATGATAATTAATTACCAATTTAATAAATATGGTGCAAAAAATATTTTTTCCGCTACATAAAATGTTCTTTCCGCTGTAGAAATGTAATGTCCCGAAAATACGAAAATATCATATTACGTTGTAATATGATTTAATGATGTAATAATATGGTTATATTATATGGCAATTAAATCATAGTGTAAAAAGTTAAAGAAAAATACAAAATTTGGGAGTTTAGGACGCCTAGGGACGACATTTTGCGTCCTAAACTCTGATCTGCCAAGGTGCGGATGCTGAATTGTCAAAGTGCGGACGATGCGGACAGTGACAGGATCGTCAGAATGAATCTGTCCTAATTCTGGGACAATTCGGACGATGCGGACGATTGCAGACGCGAAAAATTGGTGTCCGAAATGAATCTGTAATATTTTTGGGAACATTCGGACGATGCAGACGAGTCATGCGGACGACTAACCGCATCCAGAAGGTCAAAATTGTCCGAGAAATTTATTTAAATCTGAAGGTGTTTATCGATTATTTCCTACTATTCTTCTGATTCACCTTCTGGCGACACAATGTTGGAAGAGGGAGAGACGTCTGCTTGGCCTCCATCCAGTGGACCTTCTCTTTTGGTGTTGGAGGGAGACCACGCAGCTACTTTGCCTTCACTGTCTGGACTGTTTATAAGAAACGATCCAAGTGTGTTTGGAGAACCACTGTTTGGAGGAGAGCTGCAAACTAGTTAATAGAAGAAGCGTAGTAAGTGGTAAGTGATTTTTGATTTCTTGAAGTGTAAAGAGATTGTGCTATCATTGTTTGAATTTTGTTGTTCTTTTCACACATTGAAGTTAGTACAGCTGGAGCTGGAAGGAGTTAGTTAGTTGCTGAACATTAGAAGCTGGATAGAGGTAAGAGTTGGAATGATGTGTGACCAGTGGAGGCCTACGTCACGGGATTTTTGCTTGTGTGTTACTGTTCTAACAATGGTTCAATAATACAGTTATGATGTTTGATATACTGTCATGAGAAATTACTTGGAGTATGCTTGATTCTACTCAATTGTCTCGTGGAATATTATATGCAAGCATTGAACCATGTTAATTATGCTATTGAGATACAAGTTAGTGGATTGAATGAGATGAATTCATTTCATTTGAAAAGTTATAATCATGGACACAAGAAATAGTTGGATTAGTAAACATAGAAAGTTATGTTGAAGTGGAGGTTATCTTTTGTTCTTCTATGCCATACAAAATCTAATTAGTAACAATTTTATAAATTGGGAATTATAAAGGTTTTGTTTTATTGTAAAGCAGGAGTGTTTTTCTTTTAATATATGTTTTTTTTTTAATCCAAAAGCATGTATAGGTTATTGGGAAATTGATTTAAATTGAGTATTGATCTTTTATTCAATTCGATGACATACATGCATCATATTAGGAATATGAAATTGCTCATGTTATGTGACATATTGAATTTACTTAAATAGGCGTGTGGGGGTTCGGGAAACAATGATGTTGGATGGACTAGATAGTATTAGGTCCGTATTGGATGGATTAGACGAAGGGCTCGTTGTTTCCTGTTTCTGAAATCCCCAACGTTCTTGTAACAAAGGAGTGTATACGGCATGAGAAACCCTGGATATTTATGTGTTTCTTTTGAGAGTGAGCGGGTTTCTGATGGTCCCACGGTATTTGTCATGTGTACACTATTGGCTTAAATAGCATCGTATGGTCATGTATTGCATTGCATTGCATTACATTCTGATTCTTGCTGAGCATTAGGCTCATTGTTTTTCCCCGTGATGTAGGTAATGCATTGGATGACAGTCATGTTATGGAGGAGGTACTCTAGGACGACGTTTTGGATTATCAGCCATTTTGACCTGTTGGTTGTGGTCCAGCACAGATGGATGTTAATAGTATGTTATGGGACTTATGATATAATAGTAGATTCACAGATAGACTTTGATATTTTAATATGGGATGACTGATAGAATGGAACCAATATGTATTTTGCTAAGAATGTAGGCTAACCCTAACTTTTTGAAGAAGAAAAATGTAACTGGACTATTCTGAAAACGTTAATGGGAATAGTTTAGTATTTTGGAAATCTTTTTATATCAAATTGCGTAATTTACTTTGACAAATTTAAATTGGTTGTGAAAAGTAAAGCGAAAAATTATAACCATTTTAAAATTAATGGAAAAAAAAAGATGGGATGTTACAAGAAAACTTATTTTCTTCAACGGAAACAACCACAACAGAAAATGTATTTTTTTAATTTTTTTTAACCAAACATGTCATTTATTTTTCAAAGAAACGTATTTTTCACGTAATATTGATTAAATTGGTAATTAATTTTAAAACTAATTAAATTGGTAATTTATTTCAACTTATAATTAAGGATTTGTTACTTAATTATCAAATTAAATGAGTATCTCAAAAATTAATTACCAATTTAATTAATATTCTGTCTAAAATACTCTTTCTGTCACTGTAGAAAATACGCTTTCTGCATTAGAAAAAGAAAGAGTGTCTTTTACTGTAGAAAAAAATTAAAATTTTAACAAAATACATATTAGTAATATTTACGTCTTTCATTTCTCACAGTTAAGTGCTTTATTGATTAACAAAAATTGTTTAGTGTTTACCTTATCACTGAGCTTAAAATTTATTGATTATTTTGTTATTTTTTCAATAAAAAAAATGATAAAATTAAATTAATTAAAAATTTTAAACTCATATTATTAAAAGAATCAATCATTCCAAAACTAAGAGTGTTTGGTAAAATTTAATTTTCTATAATTAAATATTTAATAAATTATATCCTTTAATTACTTTAAAACATTAAATTACATAAAACCATGTATGATCATATTTGTGAAATTTGTTCCTCATAATGAAAATTTGGAAATTTACCAAAACAAACCTTATAATTTAATCTAAGAAACACGACTAACTTTGAAAAATTTTCACAAACAACTAAAACCTCGAACAATGAAAAATAAACAACGCAAATATTCTCATCATGTTTTCTGTCAAAAATTGCAAAGACAAACGCCGCAGCCACGTTAACACTTAGAAACGTGAAGGATCATCCAACGGAGACCAACGACGGATGTCCTTCAACGACGAGGGACGTTCAAACCTGAATAAGGATATTGCTGATGAAGTAAAGTTGAAATCAAATGGTTCATTGGATGAAATAATATAATAGGCAATTAAAGTAGAAAGGCAACTAAAGAGATCATTCAAGTCCTTACATATTCGACTTTTTCCTAAAAAGTATTTAATAGATAAAAATTTTCAAATGAATAAAAATTGATAAATAACTTTTAGCTCGACGCTCAAACTTCTGCGTTACGTGTTTTTTACAAAATTGAGGCTGACGCCTTAAAAATACCAACCTGCATGTGAAAACACAGATCCAAGCCTAATCAAAATAAATGAATAAATAATTCGACCCATCGACAAACCGTAGTTCAAACACCTCCAATTAGGTGTATCTGTTGATGTGTCACAGATTCCCTTTATTCGCAACCAACGCGGAGAGTCTCTAATGATTTTTATTGCGTTTATTTTGGAAGATGTTCAAAGGAGAAAGATGATGAATTACATTCATTCAACATTTAAATATGTTATGGTGTTCTTCAACATGAAGCATAAGTGGAAATCAAGCATAAGATTAAAAGACTTGTGGTAAAATGCAAAATCTGGGATCTGACCTTTGAGGCCTATTTGGCAATTTCGACGACTTTAAATATTTCATATCAAAAAGCGTTCTTCAAAAAGATTGTAGTTGACATCTCAAATTTTCCAGAATGGAGTGGATTGTTTAATTTGAAGTTCGTTTGCTATGTCAAAAGGTCTGTGAATAGAGAGTCACATTTCTGTTTAAGAGGTCCAATTTCACTTACTTGGATTAGAGGTCAAAATAAATATGAAGACCAACTTTTGATGTGGCCAAAGGAATTCTTACAAGGCCTAATTCAAAGAAGCTTTCAAAGTATTATTTGGTTTATTATTCTTCAAATTCAAATATTCAAGATGAAGGCACACCTATTGAAGTAGATCAAGAGATGATGTGATGAGTAATCCACTAAAGAGGAGGAAAGGCCACGAATTTGAATTCATTCAAATTGAATGAAGTTCAAATTCATTTAAATATTTCGTTAAATAATTTTTAAGTTATTTTAAATTTCAAATAAAATATAATGATTGGTTAGAGATAATTATAAGTCAATCTTATTTCTAGTAGAATTGCTTTCAAACTGGGCTATTTATATCCCACAAAAACACATTAGAAGTTTTTAGTTTTCGATGAATAAAAATCTCTTTTAGCTTTGGTTAATTTCTCTCTTTCTCTTGGATTGTTGAACTCCTTGTGATAAAAAAAAAGTAGAGTTCAAGTGTTTTAAGAATTACTTATCTTTGGATTCTTGCAATTCTTCTAGTCAATTTCGATTGGTGAACAATTTCTAAGATTGCAATCAAACTCACTTTTCTTATTTGTGAGAATTCTCTTCTAATTCATCAAGGAATAATTCTTTGAAGGAATAGAAAAGTTGTCAACTTAACAACTTTTTCCCAAGCCAACTAGTCGATCAACATATCCACATTGAACAACTGCCCATCATCCATCATCAATGCAATTTCTAATTGACCTGCACCGTTTTGGCCATATCTCGATTGCCTATTGAAATTTGCCCGCGAAATTTTAAAGGTTATTTCATAACTTGTCTCTTGAGATTGTGTCAAGATATCGTGCTAAAATTCGTTAATTAGGGTTGTTTTCGTTACAGTTGCAGTTTTCTTAGAGATTCTTCAAATTCTGAATTGCGGGCTTTCGTATCTTTTCTGAAACTCTATCGTTGGCACATCAGTGTTGTGTTTTAATCAAACCAAATCTTGATTTATTCAAAAAACATGAAGTAGCATGTCCAAACTTAGGTGCATGGCTAAACATTTTCATTTTGCTTTGAAATGAAAAGAACATAACTAATCAAGTATTCAGGATTCATGCAAGAAATCTCTTCGACTGCAAATAATCACTAAGCCGATAATATTCTGCAAAAATTCGAGCGACAAAAGCAAATAATCAAAAATTTGGTCCATACCTAAGAACATCATAAGAAATCTCTTCAACTGCAAACCCACAACCCCTGTAAAAAGAAAAATGGTTTAGAATAATAGGCTGAAAGAAACCAGATGTTTCTAGTCTACCCATGATTTGAGCATTTGCCGTTGTTAAAATCTCACATCTTTTCACGATCGCCTACATCAACAATGGCCAACATGGTCTGTCTTCACGAAAGAGAAGTCTGTAGCTAACTAGAATGTAAAAGTATGTTAATTTACCAATATTTTTGAAGTAAGATGCAGAAAGTCAACAGATGATTGAATACAAGGAATACACGGAGTATGTACCTCGTGCATTTTAGCGCCTTTGAGTTTTTCCAATCGTGCGTTTGCCAGAGTACAAGTGCTTGGGTTTTAAAGTAGGAATAACCCTATCTGCCTCTCCCCGGCGAGCCTCCTTGTTCCTGTTCTTGACTGCTTTTTTACCAAGTTTTATTGCCTTCATCTTTTGAGCTGAATCTTTGAATCCATCGCCAGGTGAAAATTCATAAGGTGGTCTAGATCTCCCCCTTGACATTGACAAGGATTGTGATTTCAGTCGCAGTTTCTTGTTAGGCATGTTCTCGTCCATGTCCATCGCCTCACTATGATTGTCTACAGACCGGTCCCTTTTCCTGCCAATCCTAGTGACAGACTTACTTCGAGCTCGATTAATGGCTAAACTAGGATCCAAACCCAAAGCAGATAGCTGTCGTCCCATTCTATCTGTCGTGAACTCCCCTTTTTTTTTAATTTCCTTGGTACAATTGGTCGACTCTCTGCAGTGCTTTTCTTGATTCTGTGGTGTTGAATGAGCAAGCTTTTCTTTTTCCTGATTTCAGCCAATGCCTTCTGCTCTTCTGGAGTAAGATCTTTGCCATCCATCTCAAAATCATCGTCAACTTCCTCAGACTCTCGAAGCCCTTCTTCTCTTTCCAGCTCCTCAAGCCTTAAAAGAATATCAGGATCGACAAAGTCATAAACATTATGCCCATCAAGTATTTCAGGCATTATATCTTCTTTCCATGCATCATCAGCTAAAATATAATTCTTCTTTAAACTGGCCGAATATACACCAGCACCACCATTTTCATCCTACAAATCCCTTTCAGTTTTCTTCTTTTCCATCTCAGCAGCTTCCTTATTAGCTCTGGCTTGCAAAACTGCCTCGGGTATGCAAGGTGGTCTTTCTATCTTGTCTCGTGGCTTTGGCATTGCAACATGAAATCGATTCAAGCAATCATTAATTTTTTTAGACTTCAACTTCAATTCCACCCTCTGGTTTAATAACCTCTCACAAGCAGCATTCTTCACTGCAATTACCCCTTCTTCTGTTAAAGTGCTCATTGTCAGTAAAACATCATCATCATTTGTTGTCTCACCTCCTTGACCAATCACAGTTTTCATAGCATCAGCTTTCATCTCCATGACCAACTTCCTGTCTTCCTCAGATATTCCCTCCAATGGCTGTAAATCAGTTTTATTGCAAACTATGATTAATGGTTTATTCATAAACAAAGACTTAATGCTATGAAATAGAGCTGCCTGTTGGGAAATGCTGTACCCACATGACCCAGAGATGTCCAAAAAGAACAGCACAGCAGCTCGCAGATGAGCCAAGGCAGTAATGCTGCACATCTCAATAATGTTACGGTCTTCAAATGGTCTATCTAAAATCCCTGGTGTATCAATGACTTGATACCTTAGATACTTATAGTCGGTGTGACCAACAAACAATGACTTTGTGGTAAAAGCATAAGGCTGAACATCTACATCAGCCCTGGTGATTTTGTTAATGAATGAGCTCTTCCCAACGTTAGGATAACCACAAATCAAAATTGTACGAGTGTTTGGGTCTATAGAAGGCAGCCTTGCCATATGCTGCCTAATTTGCTCTAAGTATGCCAAGCTGGGGCCAATCCTCTTTATCACTGTGCACATTCTCCCAAGAGCTGCAACTTTCAGAGATTTGCAACGATACAATGAGTCACCATACTTCAACATTTTCACAAAATCTTTTGCAATTTTACTGATGAGATTTCGTGCAGTATTAATCTGCCCCAGTGCAAGCTTGTAGTGATCTTTGTTGTACAAAACATGAAGTAGGTCACCATAGAAAGGATGGATATCATCTAATCGAGGGAACTCATCAATAATAGAAGATAACTTTTAATGGAAATTTGTTTGAGTATACTTTACTTTGCGCATATAAAACTGACGCAACCGGGAGATGGCATAACCCTTATGGACAACAGTTGGTGTCTGCCGTTGTGTTCGAGAAAGTATTATGTCAATGAAGTCCTTCCCATTGGGTACCACAGTAATCTTTTTGAAATTATACTGAACCATTTCTAATGTCCAAAGCTACTCTGCAAGATCAATTGCATTCCATCAGATTCAACTGGAGTTCATGCAACAACTCTGAAATGGTAGTTCTTCTTAAAAAAAATCATCTTCACATGACCATGTAATCAAATAAAAGAGATAAAAACTAATCCATACACCGTAGTAAATAATTCAACTATCAATATATCATAGTAAATCGGAGATGTATGACGCGTGAAAACATTTTCCCATAAAGGGAATACCAACAATTTTATCTTGCAAATATCAGAATTGAATTGTCGATGCAAATTCATAGTTTAACAAAATGATAAATTGTTAATGACAAAATTTTCCAATGAAAATACCTTCAAGCTTCAATGATCAACAGGAGTTCGAACTTCAATCAGCAAACACGAATAGAACACAACGAACAGAAGAGAGTACAGAGTACATAACACAGAAAACAGAGAGCTTGCAGACACACTCAGCACTCAGCAAACGCACTCTCGCAGACACACACTCTGAATCGGACCAGACATACTCACGAAGTTTCATCTAGTCGTCAGTCAGCATTCAACACGCCGGAAATGAACATTCAATCGTCGAACAGACAATCGTTGAACAAACAATCTTCGAGTCCTCAGACAGCACTCACAGTCGCACAGTTGAACCCACTCGAACGAACGAACGAACCAGTCGATCGTCTCAGGTGTTTTCTGAAAAGAGCTGTGGAGCCTAAGGCGTAAACAGTCGAAGGGGAAAAACAGAGAGGCAGAAGCGTCTTTAGGGTTTCTATTTTTTTACTTGTATTAAAGAACCGGTTCAGTTTGACGGTTTTTGGTTTTGACGGAAAAAACCAAGACCGACCGATATTGCCAGTTCTTGGATACAAACCGGCTCTTGGTTTTCTTTAAAAAGAAATCAAACCGAACCAACAACGGGATCGATTCGATTAAGAATATAAATTTAAATGAAGTACAATTTAAACTTGGAAATTAAGGAATTCTGTTCCATCCCTTATTTCATTAATTAATTTTTGAGTAATTATTAATATTAACCTTGAATTATGTGGTCTTTTTTAACTGGCACTTTGAATTTTTTTTTAACTATCTAAGACTTCTAAATTTTAGGCGTTAGCAACGACCACCTTCACCGTTAGGAGGTTCGTTAAATGACGAATACCAACACTTTCGCAGACACCAATGATTTCACGCCCACGTGTTCTTTTGAAATTAAATATTCACACTTCGACGACAAAATAATCCTAAACTGTGTGGACATTGAAAATGAAAAAATATATGTATTTTCTACTACGAATATTTGTCTTCTACTTCATAAATAAAGTTATTGGAATAGAACTTACTTTTCACAATAGAATGCAAGTATCCGGTGTAGAAATAATATTTTTCACAACAGAAGGCAAGTATCCGCTGCATAAAGGATATTTTTCGCTGCGAAAAATATAATTTTCGCATATAATATTTGTTATTTAACTGACTCCCTAACAATGAAAGTATCTATTACTAGTACCTTAATTTGATGCGTTAGAGAACAAAAATAAAGTTCATAGTGTCTGTTAAAAAAACTCATATTTTAATATTAATATTAATAACTATCCAATAAAGTAATATTTGTTGTTCAAATATATATATATAAAGAAAAATCCACAAAATTGTTTCAATTTTCAACGTCTCTCCATCTAAAATTAAGGTAAAAATTTATAAGCAAATGCTTGAATTTTGAATCGAAAAGGATTATTTATGTAAGCAAATAACATCGTGAATAAATAAATGACAAGTTAAGTGAAAATAAATAACAGTGTCGCAGATGATTTGTTGCTATGTGTGATTGCGGCCTCGATATTGTAGAAGAGGAAATTGATTGTAGAAAATTTGGTTAAGATTGTTCGAGAGAAGCCAACATTCGAGTCTGAAGCTACCGAAACTATGTTTTTTGTCATCAGTCATGGTTTGCAATAAGCTAATAAACGGGTTTTATTCATTCATTTTTCCCGCGTAATCCAACTTCAAAGTTTTGTTTGGCTGTGGGCAAAATGACAGAGTTTTTGGAATGTCCCATTCAAACAGAGTTATTTTCTATGGTTCGATGTGATGATGATTTTGCAAAAGCTTTATATCATTGGAGAAAAAGATATTGTGAGGGGGATGACCGTTATAGTGGAGACCTTCTGCTACTTACAGGGAGTTCGTCTTACTGTCCACGTGTCACTAATTGAAGAAGAGAGAATGGACATCAATTATTGAAGATAAAAGGGGTCAGAGAGACGGAGAAAGAACGTCGAATGTGTGAAAAGTTAGTTTTCCTTTTCTGTCAGTTTACTTTTTCTTGTAAACTCCTTCTTCTTCCTCTGTAATTCTTCTTGTTTTGCTTGAATATGAATACAATCTCTTTCGTGCTTCTTGTTATTGGGCCAAAACCACAACAATAATTTATGGTTAAAGTCGACAATCGCGGCTGAGGCTTGAAAAAAAAATCAAAGAAAATTATAAGATTGGAAAAATATTGATAATTTGATTTAGAAAAAGGGATAGTTCTTAGCTGTCCATGTGACAAAATAAAACGATTTCATTCTATTATCATGTTATGTTGCCAACTTTATATTAAAAAATAAGGGTGACAGAGGCATGATGAATAAACATTATAATATGAATTTATTATATAGTATTCTAGTTTGCATAATTATTGCGGAAGAAATGATAAAATAATCCGCATCATCTTCGATAAAACTATTAAATGTTCCCAAAAAACAAGGTAATTATCAATATTAACCATGAAGAGGTTTATAACTGACACCTTAAAATTTTATTTTTGTTATCTAACACTTCAATGTTTAATATATTAACAACAAACATTGTCACTGTTAGAGGATTCGTTAAATGGTGGATATTGTCTGCGTAACTGATATTTTTTGCAGTGGAATGCAAATATCTGCTGCAGAAAAGGTATTATTTGCAGCAGAAATGTGTCTACCACTGCGAAAAGTAAGCTCTATTGCAAAGACTTTCTTTCTGTAATGAAAGATAAGTATCTGCTACGGCAAGTAAGTTGTATTCTAATAACTTTATTTCCGCAACGGAAGACAAGTATCCACTGTCGGAGAGGTATTTTCTGCAACATAAACTTGCATTCTGCTGACTAAAGTAAGTTATATTTTAAAGACTTGTTTTCCTCAACGGAAGTTAGTATCCCCTGTGAAAAGAGTAGTTTGCGTAGATAATATCTGTTATTTAATAGACCCCCTAACAATGAAGGTATCTGTTGTTCTCCTAAAACTTTGAAATGTTATTTAACAAAAATAAAAATTTAATGGGATAGTTAAAAAAAAACATTCATACTTCTTGAGTAATACTGATAATTACTCATCAAATTATAAGAATTGCTACATATAGTATAATATTATATTTTTAAGTGACATTTAAGTGTTGTTAATTAATTAATAAATAAATAGATTAAATATGATATTATTTGTACCAATCAATAATGCACTCAATGTTTTTTAAATGTATAATTATTCCACTATCTTTGGAATGATTAAACATGAAGATGCGTCAATTAATTTAATAAAAAAAAATTAATGAAAGGATAAAACAACTTAATTTAATTAATTAATTATATTTAAAATGGTATATATTTTAATTTTGTAATAAAATGATCGGTGTATATATTTGATGTCACGCATACTTTAATATATATTTTATGATGTAAATATACTACAACTTTGAATCTTGGTAATTTAAAATTAATTATTTTAGATTATCCTCTTAATATTTTTGTTTTTCCACTAATTATTGATAAATTGACAATACGACAAGCTTTTTTTAATCCTTTTCTTACAATCTCCAGATCTGAGAAGGAATCCAAATCTAAACCCACGATGAGGAATCTAAATAGATGATTAAGATTAATTTAAATATATTTACTTTAAAAAAAAAAAAAATTTTAATTTTTTTTAGCAGTAATACAACAAATCTTGAAGGAATTTCGTGGACAACTAAAATCTCAAGCTATGAGAAAAGAACGATGCAAACCTCGCAGTTGCATTTTCCGTCAATATAGACTTCTCTCAATATTAAACTATGTCATCTCTTAACATCAATGAACGTCTCCCAACATTCACAAATATCCCTCAATACTAACCAGACGTAGTAAGTGGAGGGACATCCGTTGTGAGACGATTGACGTTCGTTTTAAGTCGAGGGACATTTATTGTGGGATGAGAGATGTTTGTCTTGAGTCAATAGACGTTAGTTGTGGGACGAGAGACATATGTCATACGTGGAGAGAGTCTGTTGTGGGACAAAGGACGTCCGTCATACGTAGAGGGAGTTCGTCGTTGGACGATGTACGTCTGATGTGCGTGGAGGGAGTTCGTTGTGGAATAAGGGACATCTATTATTGATTCTTTGACGTAAAACGTGATTGCGAGATTCGCGTTGTTCTTATAATTCGAGGTTTTAGTTGTCCGCAAAATTTTCTTCAGAGTTTTGCATATCGCTGGCCCAAAACAATAATGTTTGTTTTGTTAATTTTTCCTTTTTTTTTTATTGCAAAGCTTTGTTGTATGTTAAAATCACCATAGAATCTCAAATGAAATTATGACAATTTCCACACATTTGCCAAAGGTTGGAATCAATCAGGATGGACACCAAAAATTCATTACAATTTTTTTTTTTAGTATATGATTTATATTAATTTTTTTTTATAACAAAGACTAGATATAAAAGTTTTTTTTTTTTTTAAGAATAAAATCACGAGATTTTTTGCTTAAAGGTTTAATAATTATTCGTTGAATCATATTTGATTCTCAAATATATTTGTCACATATGATTCGATGTTTGATTGATTGAATAAGTACACAAAAATTTGTAGAGAAATAAATAAAAAAACCTATGAATTATAAGATTAATAACAAGTCAACAACAAAATAGTTTTTGTTAACAAATAAAACACTCAACTATATAAAATAAATTATGCAAATATCAGTGTTAACATCGGACTTACTTTGAAAATGAAATAATAGAAAGTTTTCCCTCGAAAATGTTTTCTCTTATGCATTTTGAAGCCTTTACTTTGATATTTTGTTGAGTTTTTCAGAATACAAACTAGAGATTTCATCATATTTGTGTTTAGAGAATTATTGACGAAGACAAATTTTTTTCCTCTCAACAATTTCATCATTGTATTGTCATCTATTTTGAATTTAAACCAATAAATTGAGGGAAACAGTGTAATTCAACGTTTCTCTTTTATGATCTACCATTTTCTTTTTTTCATCGGGATTAATTATTTAGAAGTATTCACAGTTTGATTGGAAGATGTCGTCTTTCCTTTACGAAAAGTTGTCTTTTTTTCGCTGTGGAAAGTTGTATTTTCTTTGCGATAAGTCAACTTTTCTAAGTCATATTTTAATTACTCACTTTCCGTAACATAAAGATAACATTCTGCAGCAAAAATAAAATGTTATTTAATGAAAAACATGATAGCGATATTTGCTCCGTTCATTTATCATAACTTAGTATTATATTTGTTAGTGAAAATTGTTTAGTGGTTGACTTATTATTGAGTTCATAGTTCAATGGTTGTTTTGTTAATTCTCCTAAACTTTATTTACCATTTAATTATCTAAACACATAGTATTTAATTGGGTAATTAACAAAAAAAAAAAAAAAAACTCTGAATTAGAGATTAGTGACAAGTCCTACCCTAAACAAATTTTGCGAACAACAAAAATCCTGACCTACAGAAAATGAACGAGTCGAACCTCGCAGTCATGTTACTCCCTATAAAGAACGTCTTTCCTATCACGTTCATAGATTAATAGACGTCCTTATTAGGGAGATGATGTCCACCATTTTAATACGAACGTCTGCGTTTGTGTAAATGCCAAAATGCGGACATCCATCATACAAGTATTTTCATCCACCTTTGTGTAAAGAGTTATACACAGACTTCCTTTATAGGGAGCATACGTCCTCCAACACCATATGACGTCTAAGGATTTGCCTTGGACATCCACTAACGCTGATAATGGCAATCAAATGTTCAAGGATTAGTTTTAGATGTTCTCCAACGCCAAGGGACATCCGAAAGACCTTTTTTTAACAGAAAATGTGATTGTGAAGTTTGCCTAATTCATTCCTAATAGTTTAAAATTTTTGTTGTTAGCAAAATTAGTTTAATGTTTGACTTGTTACTAATCCACATTTTATAGCTTTTTCTTGTTAATGACTTTATTTAATTGTATGTTCTTTGGAGAGTGTGATTTTTTTAAAAAATAAACTTTCAAAATTATTATGCTTTTTTATCTTTGATTTCATTAAAATACTTCAAAAGAAATTTATTTATATAATATTTGTTATCAAATCCAAAAATAATAAAAAAAAATACAGTGATTTAATTTTAAATCCAAACAAAATGCATTCTTTAAATATGACAACACATACATGTTTCAAAAAAATAAAGTTGTCGTATAAGTTTTTTTATACCAAATTAAAAAAGTTACAATTATTGAGACTTAATTACTAAAAAATTATATAATTTATATTGTCTAAAATAAAATTAATCTCGTCCTTGTTTAATAATTAATTATATCTTAGATAAATAAAAGCATACTTTAAATTGTAATTAAAACAAAAATTAACAAAATAACCATTGAACTATAAAATCAATAATAACTCAATCGCTGAATAATTTTTGTTAATAAATAAAATAATTAACTATAAAAAATAAACGGAGCAAAAATTACTATTTTTTATTGTACAAAATGAATAATTAAAATAGAAGTACGAATAATTAATTAATTAATTTAATTAATAAATAATAAATAATAAGAAAAGAATTAAAATGGAAATTGAGTTTGTAATATTTGAACAGAATCCCATGGCTGTCAGCGACAGCCTGCCAACGCGAGCCGTTAAGTGTCGCCGTTGCGGAGAGAGAGAGGGAGTAGTCAGTCTTCTATCAACCCAGCTTCTACGATTATAAAGGTCTAGAATCCTAATCCTCCAGGTATGTTCAGAATTCTTTGTTTTTCTCGATTTCGATTTGTTGTCAGAATAAAACATTTCAATTTTGTTTTCACAATCTTAATTGGACTGCGCCTTCTGTGTTCTATCTTTCGGAGGATTGGTTTTCTCTGTTACTTGGGGTTTTTGATGGTTTTTTAGGGGGATGGATAGGTGAATGTTAATCGGTGAGGATGAGATAGATGGTTAGTTTGCTCGGTTGAAAACATGTAATAAATCGACAACCTGACGCTATGACCCCAGGTTCGTAGTCGATACCATTGGTACTTTGAACTTTCTGGCTCAGTTTCTAAGTTCACATATTCTTTTTGTTTTATATTTTACAAAATAGAGAAATCGAGGACATGTTTTGCAGCACCCTGAAAGCGATCTAAATTGTTCTAGAAGAGTAGAAATGGCACATTTGTACAAATTTTCTGGAGAATTATGATTCAACTTAATATATTTTCATAATATCCACACACAGGTTGTTCTGCCAGAAGTACCCATTATATTTATTGTGTTCCAATGATACCAAGATAGACAATGAGACTCAAAATTTTCATATTTTCTTCTCAGATAAGCTATTAGATTTTCTTTAGTCTAATATCAGTCTTTTTCACCATCGTCAACTTGCCCAACAAGTCTCAAGCCATTCACAAATCAAAATCCAAAAGAAAATATGCGGTGGGGCGGTGAAACAAAAGATGATTAGCTTTTTCTTCTTGTTTCTAACACATTACACATCATTTAGGTTGGGCTATATCCATCAATTTAAGATTATTGGTTAACAAAAATGCTTCAATTCTAGCTGTCAATGTGAAGAAAGTTGTGCTATGTAGCAGTTTAATCCTCTAAATATTCTTTCAAGTTAAATAAAAGGCCCCTTTGTCCTCTTTCCAAAAAACAAATATTAGAAAGAATTTTTTTTAAAACCTCAACATTGAGATCCCCCTCATGAAAAAGTACTCTATTATTTGTTTCAAACGCATAAGAAAATATAGTGGAGAACAAGCATGACGTCCCTTTCTTATATGCACCCTCACATCTCCCCACTAAGACAAAAAACTCCAAACCAAATGCAGTATCCCCCAAAACAGGTGAGGAAACAAAGCCAAAAGTATAAGTCATAAGGCACATCACCATAATTCACATGCTATTGGTGCTAAGCTCAAAGTCTCTTTCCTGTTTTTAGACCACATTATCCTGGATTTTGACTGGCCAACTCTCACAATCTTTTGATATTTCCTTTTGTTAAACAGGAAAACTACTGCCTGTTTAAATAGCCTTGGAGACCCTTTTTATATCTAAACCCCCTTTAACTTGTCACTAATTGTGTTATTGTACAAGGTAAAATTTTCAGAGCTTTTTTTTGCTGTATGTGTAATTAATTGATATCACGGGAGATGGAAACTGTCAGTATGGACTGATTTGTTTCTTGTATTTTTAAGTTATGGTTTGTACAGAAACATTGAAAAAGTGTAATGTTGTTCTTTTGAGATGGTGCAGGGTTGTGAACTGTTTGACTTGGGAAATTGTTGGTGACAAATGCCTCTCGAATATTAGCACAGAGAGTAAACAATGGTGATATTCTGTTGGATTTTGTGAGGTTGGAAATTGTTATTGCATTAGAAGGATTATTTTGGCTTGCCGTGAATTTGGTGGAATATTAGCAGGGAAAGTTTTAAATTTGATTTTGATTATTGGTTTTAACGTGGAACACCCCTTTTTGTCCAAGGAATAGGGGATGAGTCACTGGGAAACTTCAAGAGGGCAATTGGAAAACTTGACGCCACTAGATGGGGGAATGGGGAGTCTTAACTTTGAGGATGTTTACGGGAACTTTTCAAGCCTCATGACTCTTGACACTGATGCTGGATGGTACTACAGTGCAGCTACAGATCATATGTTCTCTTCTTCTGGGTTCTCGTCAGTTCCATCAATGCCTTCTACTTCTTTGGATCCTTTAAATTTTGTGGAAGATAATAGTGAGGCATTCTCCATGACTGAAATCAGTAGTATTACCAATTCTTTGGGGAGTTCATACAATTGTGGGGACAAGGGTATGTTTCAGCATCTGGACACTGTATTTAGGTTCGAAATAGATTCAAATGGTGCAAATGACTTGGAATCTAAACAAGATGATGTTGTAGACCATTGTAGTTATATTATCTCTAGGCCGTTTGGGCTGTCCCTTGATGAGAGAATGCTTTGGGCATTGTCCTTATTCAAAGAGTCTTCTGGTGGGGGTATTTTGGCCCAAGTATGGGTTCCTATGAAGCATGGTAACCAGTATGTCTTGACGACTAGTGAGCAACCCTATTTACTTGATCAGATGCTTGTGGGGTTTCGTGAAGTGTCGAGAACGTTCACATTCTCTATTGAAGGGAAACCATGTGCAGCCCTTGGACTTCCTGGTCGTGTGTTTACTTCCAAAATTCCAGAGTGGACTTCTAATGTTAGTTATTACAAGAAGGAAGAATATCTTCGAGTGGAGCATGCGATTGGTCATGATATTCGTGGATCTATCGCATTACCAGTTCGCGACTGTCAATCTGAAATTCCATGCTGTGCAGTGCTTGAACTTGTCACTAACGAAGAAAAACCCAATTTTGATGCAGAACTGGAAGTCGTTTGTCAAGCACTCCAGGTTAGTTTTCCTGTACAATTTTGCAGCTAGTTAATTTATTCATTTTCTATTCTCTTATTTCTATCTATTTTCTGTCAATAACCCTAAATGGAGTACATATGATTAAAGTGATAAGATCCTTGGCTGAGAATAGGAGCAGTTGGTTATTTATGCTTACCCTTGACATTTACCATTATTGATTATATTGAATAATTGAGAATCAATGGAATAAATTTCCTCATCTGCTTTTATTTTATCATATATAGTATTGTTGTATCTTTATTTTCTGAGCCCCTTTTAAGCTGAAACTTTGATTTTGCTTTCATTGTACTTATTTAGGATAATATATAATACTCCTGAACATCTGGTTCTGTGGCCATATTTGTTGGTGAAATTTGCTAGGTGTCAGACTAATTGAAGAATTGTCTTTCATTATGATAGCAGCCACTTAGGGACCTTTTTAACAGTTGAGGTTCTTTTGATATCTCAGTGAGGACTTAATGTGGAAAAAGTGAAAATGCTTTGAATCACTGAAGTGGAATTTTTCTACTGCCCAAGGTAGTGAATGGAGTTTTCGTTTTTCCTCTTCCATGAGTGTGATCAAATTACAAAGAAGACTTAAGTTGTTAAAGTAGGTTTTTGAATCTTTGGTTTTATCCAGTATCACCATGATAGTGTTGTATCGTGCTTGGTTACGGAGCTTTTTAACATGCAAATTTGGTCATTATACTATAATTTGTCTTTAAAATCATATCAATATTTCTGCTTTATAATTTAGAATTGGATTTCCTTCAAATTGATGAATGATTCTAGTCATTGATGATAAGTAGCTGCTCTGACATTGGGACAGTAATTACATCAGGGGAGCTTTTAAGTCATTGTAATTTGTAACATTACCTGTTGTTCATTATTAACTAACCCAGCTTGTTTATCATCCATTAAAGCTTTATGAATTGTCACTGAACATGCAGTTATGCCTATTTATTTTTGGAGCTTAACTATTTGCAGGCTGTGAATTTAAGGACTTCTCCGCCTCCACAACTTCTCCCTCAGGTATTTTCTGGAGGCGACATTTATTTTCTTCTTCTCGTGGGAAGGGGGACAAATGAAATGTCAAGTCCATCGAGTTTTTAAGCTGCAATGATGTAGGACAAACTAGAAAATTAAAAATATTAGAGGAAAAAGAATGAGAGAAATCAATAGATTGAGAAAAAGAAGCTAAAGAAGAAAAAGTTGTAAGAAAGAGAAGAAGATATAGAGAAAGAGAAGGAAAAGAAGCTATACATAAAAGAGGGGTTGAAAGATAGCAGGAGCCATTTTCATTTCCATCAACATAATCAGTATCCCCTTTCCATGTTTCAATACAAGACTTTAAATAGAAAATTAAGATAACCTTTGAAGATGAAAGACCAAAAACTAGAAGTTTGAGAGATTAAAACCATTAATACAAACCAAAGTAAAATAAATAAAGCATAAATGAATAACAAAAACTTTAATGGATGATGTCCTCATTATGTGGTGATATGTGATTCTGAAATAATCATTTTCTTTGCAGTGCTTGACAAAGGGCCAGAAATCTGCATTGGCTGAAATAACTGATGTGCTACGAGCTGTATGCTATGCACATAGACTGCCTCTAGCATTGACGTGGATTCCTCGCTGTTATAACACTGGAGTAGGTGATGGATTTACAAGAGCACACGTGAGAGACAGTATCACAGGACCCAATGAAAAACGTATTCTGTGCATTGAGGAAACGGCTTCTTTTGTTAATGATAAAACAATGCAAGATTTTGTGAATGCATGTGCCAACCATCATCTACAAGAAGGACAAGGGATTGTTGGGAATGCCCTTCAATCGATTCACCCCATTTTCAATCCTGATGTGAAGGCATATGATATAAATGAATATCCACTTGTCCATCATGTCCGGAAATCTGGGTTGAATGCTGCAGTTGCAATCCGACTCAGGAGCACCTATACTGGTGATGATGACTATATATTAGAGTTGTTTTTACCCGTCAATATGACTGGTAGTTCGGAACAGCAGCTCCTGTTAAACTACCTCTCTGGTACCATGCAGAGAATATGCAAAAGCTTGAGAACTGTTTCAAATGTAGACGTGGTGTGCTCTGAACATCCTAAAGCTGGAATTCAAGCAAAGACAGTTCAAAAGTTCGCCCCTATTTTCACAAGTAATTCGCAATCAAAACTATCAGATAACTCGAACACAATGGAGAAACAAAAGTTATCTAACTCCGCCAATGATGGAGTTGAAACAAAATGTTCTTCTAGAATGGTACGCCCATGATACTTTTAAATTTGTAAAAAAAGCATGGATTTTTCTTCTTCTTTTTTAATCTGTTACTCTATATTTACTGGTTTTCCCCTTACATTTTTTAGCTCTTAGAAGAGATTTTAGGTTACCATCTTGTGAAATCACCCTTTATGGTTTGTTTGATAATATAATCATTTTGACTGATAAAAAGTAGAATATTGATGCTTAAATATTCTTAAGAGAAGGAATACTGATCATGAATGTAACTCAGTGATTGCTACTCTAGAAAGTGAAGAAAGAAAATATTTTCTGTGCTGAACAAACGCCCCAGTAATATAGTAACTTCTTGGCTGATTTTACTCTGTTGTAATCATGGTTCATAAGTTGAGCTTATCTTTCTGGGACATATTTTTGTGGACAATTTAAGTTAAAACTTTGTATTTATATGCTATCAGCAGAATAAAAGTAGTATATCTGAATTGAACTTGTTAAAAAAGTGAGATGGGTAGGGATAAATATCTCCCTGAAGCATTAATTGAATAGTAAAATGCAATGTCCTAGATGAGTTACATATGAAAAATTAATTATGTGTTCGCAAATTAACTATTCATATATTTAATTTCAGAAAACAAGTGAGTCACACGGACACTTCAAGAAACGGAGTACAGGTGAGAAAAGTGTCAGCTTGAGTGTTCTTCAGCAACACTTTTCTGGAAGTATAAAGGATGCGGCAAAAAGCATTGGTGGTGAGTTTGCATCTCTTTTTGAAGTTAAAGTTATAGTTCTCTTGGACAATTATGAGTGTTTTTCATTTAGTCATGTTATTTAACTTGATTTCTAACCATTTCAATAATATCTAACATGATTTGAAAGTATATCGAACTCTCGATAAAGTTCGAAATCACAGATAAGAAGATCGACATAAATCGAAATCAGGTTAGAAATTGTTGGAGGGTTTGGAGATCAAGTTAAAACATTTAAGTAAATGTAAAACATGATATACACGGGTTGAATTTAACAAATATATTGACGGCAATGGCCAATTTGCTGATGGTTGAAAGTTGAAAGGTCATTTTATTAAAAAAATAGTTTAAAGTGTAATTTCTAAATGATTCTAACCATTAGATTCTAAGTTGCATTTTGCCGTTTAATTTATTATTTTATAAAAAAAATTCCATTTTTGAATATTCAAATAGAAAAAACTCAGGTTCTGCTTTCCTAAGTTTTCTGTGCGTTTCTTTGGAAACCTGTAGTTTGCCCCACTACCCTAAAAAGGATATGCAGACAACATGGGATTTTGAGATGGCCATCTCGAAAAATCAAAAAGGTGAACCGATCCTTGAGGAAAATACAAACTGTGCTTGATTCTGTTCAGGGAGTGGAGGGAGAATTGAAGTTTGATCCATCTACAGGAAGTTTTATGGCAACCACCACTGCGATGGAAGAATTCAACAGCCAAAATAGTTTTCTTTTGCCCAAGAAAAAGTCGCCTTCTGATGAAGTACCAGCCTTCAAAGATTCAGTTTCAGTGCCCCAAGAAGTTTCAGTTAATTTGGAGGTGGATGAGTGTTTTTTGGCTGGAGACAGCATAATAGCGTCAATGAGCATTCCGAAAAATAAATCCAATGATCTGCCAATCGATATTCGTGATGACTTGAAGGTAACGGCTGTAAATGCACTACATTCAGTTTTGATTAGAGTATAGTTTGAAATTTTATGACACTTTTGTATCTCAGAGCTCTAGCTCATTGGCTGGTGATGAGGAGGATACTGGTGGGGATGCTGATGATGAAGTTGTAGAATATAACCACCCTCGTTCTTCCAGCACGACCAACTCATCAAGTGGATCTCGGTCAATCATTCATGACAGTTCATCAGGTGGATCTCAAAGTTTCGAGGGCCGGAAGCAACCGAAAGACAGAATTAGCTGTGTTGACAGTGCATCGAAGATTACAGTTAAAGCTTCTTACGAAGAAGATATGGTTCGATTCAAATTCGATTCGTCTTTAAAATACTTTCAACTCCATGAAGAGGTAGCTAAGAGGTTTAAATTGCCTAGCGGGTCATTCGAGATGAAGTACTTAGACGACGAAAAAGAATGGGTAATGCTAGCCAGTGATTCAGATTTTCAGGAGTGTCTCAAGATAATGGACGATTTCGGGTCACGAACCGTGAAGTTCCTTGTTCGTGATAGGCCGTTCAGTGGAAGCAGTTCGGCCAGTAGCAACTGCTTTCTCTCTGGAGGTTGATACCCAGAAAAAAGATATGTTTCTAAAACCTCTACTTTTGCTTGTTGTTTCTACCAAACGGAAAGGTCGGCTTGAAAGGTCTGGACCGGAGTTTTGCTCGGAAAACCTTCCATGGAAGGTGGGAAGAGAGAAGTGGCAATTTCTGAGATTATCTCTTTTCTGCAACAAAGTTTCTGGCTCAGAGATGAAGATGTGGGAAGAAATCCTACTTGTACATTGCTATCATAAGGAGGATCTGTACATGATAGAATTAAGTAGTTTAGTTTTGTAGATGTAGGAAGCAGATGAGACGTTTTCAAAATGTATTTTGAAAGAACAAATTCTAAGAAAACTGTAGAATACATTCCAATCAAAAACTGTTTCTAACAACTGTTTTTTTTACGAACAGCTTCCAGAACATTTGTGTTCATGAAAACATTTACACGCCTGAAGTGCGATTATCTTCGATTAGTGGCAGCGTTGTTGGTCAGCAAGTCGCTTTTTCAAATAATGTGGGATTGTGGACTCCCACTGATATAGGTTGGACCCCTATATGGATCATTTTGTCCTTTACAAGGCTGGTTGTCACAGTAGATCCTCCTAAATAATGAAAAAGCTAGGTCTTTGGTGTCCTACCTTGTCTAAAGTTGGAGTATCACAATCACTAGCCGATATATTTTTCTCCTCTCATGCTTTTCTTCATCGGTGGTGCCTCAATATTCTGGTGTCTTATAATATTAGAGGAACTATACTAATCCATCACCAACTTGGCAGTTAAACTCTACGATTGTAACAGTATTATAAGGGGAGGTACTTGACGGTAGGATGATAAAAACCCGTAGGAATTGAACCTACTAATTCGACAACTATGAGCCGGGGGGGCTTTAAACAGACCGGACTTATCATTCATTTGGCGGGTCAAACCGCAAATCGTTTTTTAAAATTTTTTTTATTATTTTTCACTAAATTTGCAACGCGGAGTAAAAAATTAGACCAACTCGAAAGTCAGTCTGAGGTCCAAGACCCTCGGGCCTAACTTTGGACCACCCAAATTTAGTGTTGGTCTGACTGGGCCCGGTTCTTGGTCCACCCCAAAACCAGTCAAACCTGATTAGAGCTTAGATCTAACTCGGCCCACTGATGATAGGTTTTTCAAGGAGAAGACAATAATTCTCTGTAAGGAGAGTTAGGGCCAGGGGGGCAAGAGGTGGGTCCCACTCCCAATAATGTATCCTTGGAATTTTCTTGGAAATGAACACGACTGCGAGCTGATCAGTCCCCCCGATCTAGACAACGATCCAAGACGGGAGGGAGGGAGGGACGGAGGGAGAGAGAGAGAATCTCTCTTTGATCTGATGCGGTTTCTTTGACAATCTCATGGACTCGAATTCTCAGCCAGCAGGTTTGCTAGGACTCGTTCATTTAAAGTTTCTTAAAGTCTTGTTTTGATTGTTCGACTGGTTGCTTGTACTATCTCGTCTTCTGGGGCAAGAATTTTGTTCATGAGCCGTGGAGTTCGTGACTGGGTTTTGATTTTCGACTATTGATTGATTTGTTTGAGAGAGATGACTTTGTTTGGTCAGCGAAGAAAATTGGGAGACTAGAGTCTGGGGATTCACCGGTCGTGAGAAAAGAGATCACTTGTTTCTTGATCGCTTATTTCAAAAATTTCATCTATCCAATTGATGAGTCAGTAGATAATTCATGATCCCGGGGGTTATTAAGACTAGGGTAGGGGGGAATAGCAGAATTCCCTCTTCAATTTCTCTTGTAGTTTTCATGAAAATTGATGTGTTTCTTGTCAGAAAGAGATTAGCTTTTGGGAAGTAATTATGGAAGTTCAATTATGCTGTCATCCTTGCAGGTAATAGTCTTCCTCCAAAACCGTGGGATCGGGCAGGTGCCTCGTCTGGTCATGCACCATTCAAACCGCCATCAGCTGGCAGTACGAGTGATGTGGTGGAGGCTTCAGGAACGGCAAATCCGGGAGAAATTGTCTCCAGTTCTGATAGGAATGCCGCTACTAATAGAAATGCACTTGGTCGTCCTGTTCCCACTAGGCCTTGGGAGCAAAATTATGGGACTAGCAATAATCTAGGAGGTAAGTTCTTAGCATGCAATTTTAATTTGAAGATGTTTATTTGATTTTTCCTCCATCTGAATAGTTTTTTGAATTAGGTTATGGTTCGACAAACAATAATTCTGGATATGGTTCGGGAATGTATGGATCATCGTATGGTGGTGTTGGAGGATATGGTTCTGGAATGTATGGCAATAGCATGTACAACAGGGGAGGATATGGTGGCCTTTATGGGTCGGGTATGTATGGAGGAGGCATGTATAATGGTGGTTATGGCAGCTCAATGGGTGCGTATGGCAGCTCGATTGGTGGTTATGGTATGGGGATGGGTGGCCCTTATGGCGCTCAGGATCCTAACAATCCTTACGGTCCTCCGCCATCACCACCAGGGTTTTGGATTTCAATTCTTCGCGTGGTAAGATGTTAATTAGAATATCAATTTCAATTCCATTGGAGGATTTGTCAATTTTGATGTGCTGTTCTACCATCTCATACCAGACTATATGCCACTATCCATGGATCAACCTATCTTAGTCACTGTAACTTGAGCTAAAATACTTTGATCTAATAACTATTTGAGCTTCCGTGTTCTGTTCAGTAAATAGTTTGGTATATGTTACTTCATACTTTCTAATTGCTGTTACTTAGAATGTAATGCCCTCCATGGCATTGATTGTGGTTATCTTTAATTTTCTAATTTTTCTTTTATTTTCGAATTTTAAAGTTTGTGTTGAATATGATTCAGTTGAAAAATGGCAGCGCAAGATTAAGTAACATCAAACATAGTTTCTGCGTGTGCGTGAGGTTGAACAACATCTTTTCAATTGAAGTGTCAGATCAGTCTTGCATGTTACGTCAAACTTTAGGGTGGCTACAGGCTTTAATCTTGTAGTGGACCATGCATTTCTTGTCTGGTCTTTTAGCTTCCCTTCCTCACACTTATTTAGTCTAGACACTATTTCTCATCTATGTGTTTTCCTATTTGTGCAGATGCAGGGTGTTGTAAACTTCTTTGGTCGGATTTCCATTCTCATAGACCAGAACACGCAGGCATTCCATATGTTTATGACTGCACTTCTTCAGGTGCTTTCTCTTATATACTGCACTAGAGCTGTACAAGAATTTTTGTGAACTTGTGCTGTATAATAGTAGTTGGTATGCAATAGTTTATGGTGACTGCCCTCATATCTTTTAGGTCTAGATTGATTCTTCGCCTTGTTTATTAAATTTAACTGTAGTTATGGATTTAGATAAAGTTAGGAGGAAATTGTGCAAAGCCTATCTGATGCTTCACTGACATCGTTGTATTTAGGCTCCAGTAGCTTTTCTATGGCCCCGGATAGAGGGGAAGAAGAATAAAACTACTTTAATTGTTTCCTTCCTTAGAAGCTTGGTTAACAAACCTGGATGATAAAATATTCGGGTAGGATACTTTTGGAATGAGGATCTATTGTCATATTACTGGAGAAAGTTGTAGTGACATAAAAATAAGCTGTATAAGATGTAACTAGCATTATTTATATATAATTCTGTATTGTTTTTGTGGCAGCTTTTCGATCGATCTGGCATGCTATACGGAGAGCTCGCACGATTTGTCCTGAGGATACTGGGAATAAGAACAAAGGCAAGGCAAGCTCCACCGCTCGGTCCCGACGGACTGCCCATCCCAGGATTTCACAAACACCCTACAAACCAGAACTTGATCGAGGGGCCGAAGGCAGCTCCTGATGGCTCATGGGACAATGTTTGGGTAAATGATTCTGATAGACGATGAATTTGTACCCACTGGAAGTCCGGCTCGGTGAGTAAATTAGTAAGTTATCGTCTTATTGTCGTGATTTTTGTGCCGAAGTATGGATATAAGTGTGTGGTAACAAAAAATAAAAGTGTAATTTTTCTCCAAATGTTATTAGTATATTGTTTCTATCAAAGAGTTATGCATAAGTATTGTATTTAAACGTGTTTATTAAGGGGGAGGATAGACATAAAATGAGCAGTCAAAATGTACAAACCAAAACAACTCCGTGGCCTCAAGATACCAAACCAGCCTAGTCGAGTTCTTATATATAGTAGGGCTTAGAAAAGCAAAATGATGCACGAAGATTCACGGTAGATCATTTTCAATTCGCTGTGAATCGTAATCAATCTGCGGCAGAATGTTAATATTATAACGTTATTTTTTAAAATATCTATTTGCAGCAGAACGAAATCAATACATGTTCGATCCGCGGTAGAACAAAATCAATTAATGTCCAATCCAAAAAATGTAACAGTGATATTTGCGGGAACTTTTTTTCATAGTTCAGTAGTTAATTTGTTAACAAAAATAGTTTAGTGATTGACTTATCATTAATCACAAAGTACAATGGTTGATTTGTTATTTTTCCATTATTTTTCTTTCAGCACCATGGCGATGATACTTCGTGCGCTTATAATTATAAGTTTTTAAAGATTTGCCCGTTTAATTTAATTATCTAATTAAAAAAAAGATTATTTTAAATCAAACATATTTCCTTTAATTTCTTTCAAAAAGATTCTTCCTTTTTTTATCATTGTATAATCATCTTCTTAATGTAAATAGTTTCTCGGAAAAAAATATGTTCATTCGTAAAAGCGTTGTCGATATTCTTTACCGAAACTATGCAACTATGTAATTTCGAATTTTGTTATCATCAAATCTTTGGATTAAAAAGACTAATTATTTATAAGTTAGCTCAATCATAAAAAAATATATTATGATAAAATATAATAACATTTCTTATGATTTAGAGTTTATTTGAAGTGGTCCTTATAATTCTAATTTTTTAAATTAAATTTGTATATATTTATGGTAATTTTTAAATGATTATTTAATTATGTGAACAAAAATTACTTATTTTTATTAAAATAATTTATTTTATTAAGGATAATTAATAAAAATTATTATTAATTATAGGGTTGATGACAAGTTAAATATTAAATTAAGTTAACTAACAACTAAAATTTTGAATTATAAAAAATGAACAGTCAAACTTCACAGTCACGTTTTCTGTTAAAAAATGTCTTTTGGCGTTGAAGGACGTCCAATGATCGTCATATGGTGTTGGATGTCTTTTCTATCAATGTTCACAGATTAACAAACGTCATTTTTAAGAAGTGAAACGTCTGCAACTTTAGCACGTATGTTTCTGTTTATGTAAATGCGAAGACGGAGACGTTATTTCTATTAACGTTCATAGATTAACGAACATCTTTCCTAAAGAGAGGACATCCACATCTATGTAAATGAAAAGACACAAACGTCATTCCTATTAACATTAACATAGTTATTGACATATTTCTTAGGGAACGGACGCCCGCATCTATCTGAATGAGAAGACGTGAACGTTCTTCCTATTATCGGTCAGAGATTAACGGGTATTGTTCTTAGGAAGCGGACGTACTCCAATGCTATATGACGTTCAAGAATCAATCTTGAATATCTTCCAACGCTATACGATGTCCAATGATCAGTCTCAGACGTCCTCTAGAGCCCTGAGATCTTTATGACTGCAAAGTTTATCTCATTTATTTTACGTATTTAATAATTAGAGTAAATTTATTTGAATTTGATTTAATAATTTAAACTTATGGAGAGGAAGATGGGATGCCTACCCTCCATGCTATAAATAGAGTAACCGTCACGTGCTAATTGCTATCATCTACCAAACGGTGGTAGGTTCTGAGTCAAGCGTAGTTCACTCTCTCTCTCTCTCTCTATTCCTCGTGAATGGAAAATTCTTCGTCCCATCCTTTTGTGTTGTCGAATCAACGTGGAAATCATTTGATAATGGCTACATCATATTGAATTTTCAATCTTCCGCGTCTATTGGAAAATCAGTGGCCCAGAGAAGGTCTGCGTCTGATCATCAGAACTCCATAGCACAAGAGCACAAGGAAAATCGAGTTGAGCAACAATGGAGGAGAACGGAGCACCACCGTCACCGAAAGAGGAGGCCGTTGATACTCCTCTTCATAATATCGGCTTCGAACTTGAAGATTTATCCCCGCACAAGGTCTCCGGTCGCCTTCTTGTTTCGCCCAAGTGCTGTCAGGTGACTTTTCTGCTTCCATTTTTAGGCCCTATGGCTTGATTTTCTTAGGCCATTTTTTTAGATTTACATTAGAACAGCGACGATTGTTGTATCATGCTTTTTGAGAATGAAATACAGCCATTCAAGGTGCTACATGGAGGGGTATCGGCGTTGATTGCAGAGGCTCTTGCAAGTATCGGAGCTCATATTGCTTCCGGTTATCAGCGAATTGCGGGAATACACCTTAGCATCAATCACTTGAAACGCGCTGAACCCGGAGACACTGTCTTTGGGGAAGCCACTCCCGTCTCTGTTGGGAGAACCATTCAGGTATCGTCTTTTCCATGTTGGTTGCTTCCATTTTGGCGTACGTTTATTTTCTCATCCATGAAAATGGACCAGAAAGGAGCATAGATGAACCAATAGGATCTTTAATTTCAACCTCGCTAAAGACTACAAAACTTCGAGATAAACTAAAATTTTGGAGTATTATGAGATACTCAATTACTCGTGAATACCGAAGTGGGTCATCACAAGATATTCTGATAAAATGAGCTAGATTACTGAACAGAATGTGGGAATATTATAAGTGGTCAAACAGTGTTTTGTTTGAATAGATCTGTAAGGTTATACAAAGACTTTGGTATATAGAAAGTTGGGATTTAAGCTTTTTCTTCGCTCATCTTCTTATACATGTTCTTTATTCAATATGCATAGTTTATTCGTGCTTGAACAAACTTCGGTATATCTGATTTTTGTCTGATCAAATTGAATAAAACTATTTAAATTAACAGTCGTGTTTTAAAATGACCAGAAAATTTAAGTGGCAGAATTTGTTGTTGAATTTGCTATGTGACGATATTCAATTAGCTCATTTAGCAGACAATGGCACTGCGTTGATATGTGTTTGCTAAATAACAATCTAGTAGAAATATTAATGGGATTCTGAAATTTCTGATGTTGTCATAGTATTCATGGTCATCAAATAAAAATACTTGGAGGATGTAGAAACAAGTTTGAGTGTGAAATGAAGAAAATACTTGAGAAGAAGCAAGTATAACATGAAAGATTTGAAGCATATTTAAAACAATGGTTTGCATTTCCATCTTTTGTTAAGTTATTAGAGTTTAGAAGCAAATTTGAATACTCTGCATAGATAGAATCCATTTCGATCAGCGTATTTTTTTACTTCAACAAAAAACTGGTCTAATTGGTGACCTGTGGAAAGATCGATATAGTGAGTTTACCACTTTTTATGCAAATCATTGTACTCGGCCTAGATTACGGTTCGTTGTATTCGCAAAGACGTCTCAGTCTTGTGTGTTTGAGTTTGTTTTACCGTCTTTGGTAAAGAGTTTAGTAATGGCTAAGCGCATTACATGAAGCCAGAGTTATTGTGGTCTTAGGCTGGTGGTCGTTTTTATTAACAATGCAGGTATGGGAGGTGAAGCTCTGGAAAATTATTCCAACAACAGAGGCCAAAGCCTTGATCTCTACTGCTAGGGTTACTCTTCTATCCAACATGGCTGTGCCGGACAATGCGAAAGATGCAGGAAAAATCCTCAAAAAGTATGCAAAATTATGAACTTGGTGTCGCTGATTTTACCTGCTGTATCAGGAAATTAGGTGAATAAGGAACTACAATGACAATTGTACTAAGCATTTTGGGCTGAAATGATGTGCTATAGTTTGGTAAGAAATCTTGGAAATTACCCTTTGTTTTTAATCACATGAAAATTTATTTCCGCTCTGATTTTCAAATTTTGTGAATGAATATGAATCGAATCCACCTTTTTTCGCGGGATTATAAAAATTGCAATCACAAAAAGCTAATTTCTCATAGTAAATGTTAGACTAAGCTTGGGATAAACTTTGATTTTTGTCTGCTTTTCGAAATATTTCTTGCTGGAAGCATCCCTGATCTCATTGTAGAATCAAATAATTCAATCAAGATAGACTAATTCTCCTTCTTTTTGGTGTGTGGAATTATGAATATACATACTCATAATTCTGAGCTTGTTACCCTTTCATGAGACTTGTCGGCATCCTAATTCGATGCGATGAGATGACAGTTTTGCAGTATGATTATCCTAATGTGCTAATCTTTTTGAGGCTTGCCTTGCAATGTGATTAGGAAGATGTTTCAAATACTATTCGATGTCGGTTTTGTAGATGCGTTAATCTACTCTCGTCGATTATGTAGGCTCAAAACTCACAAACTCTATCCTTCCACCACCATATCCATTCAACAAGATCACAAGTTTTCACCTACTTAAGATCATGATCAAACCATTTGTTAGAGCTTTTGTTTGGAGAGTGCGTCCGCGTCTTTCGTCGTGACACATGATTATGTCAATACATTGATCTTAAAATTTTGTCTTTTCGGTTTTTCAATGGATCGGATAGGGTTGTACCTCGGATGTAGTTTTCGTTTTTTGTCAATGAGTTATCACACGAAGATTGAATTTTTTTTTTTGGGTCGAAATGAAAGAATCGTATGAGATCAAGCTCCCCTACTATACTCCATGATTACTACCTACCACAACGTCCGAACTCACAAGTGTGTAAAATGTCTCTACGACATATTATTAGGTCTACAAGATCGATCGAGGCAAACACATCCAAAAGTGACATGTTTTAGACCTTTGATCGCTTAATTTTGAAACATTATGTGCAGTGTGTCGGCTAAAGTATCTCGTGTTCAATGTACCGATGTGTTAGTATGCAACATGACACTCCACCAAAATCAAATACACAATTTTCTTTTAAACAAACTATTTTTTTTTTTGGAACAAACTACTATTGTATTTTAGGTCATTAACAAAATATTTCATTTCTTGTCAAAGTCCGCCAAATATCTCCCGTTTCTTTTATTGTAATGATCATTTTAACCTACCTTAGTACCTTGCATCGCTCGATTTTTCGAACAAACTTGATATCACGATTAAATTTGAAAATTAGAAGACAGTCCAACTAAAATTTGTTCTCAAAATTGAGTCCGTGTGTAAAATTGACTGAATCAATGCAATCAAGATTGATTAAAATATCTACTGCAAGCGAAAAATGCGAGACATTAACAAATTTTATAAACACACGAGTCATTTTACTAATAACTTAAAATACAAAGGCTGTTGTGCTAAAATAAATAGTTTATGATATCAATTTCTCAGTAATTGATAAGTTCAGGGGTTAAATTACATTTTGTCTTTTAATTTATTTTAAAGGAGTGATTTAATTTGAAGGGTCGGTAAATATCAAAATGAACCCAGAGCTTAGAAGTCTATACAATTACTACCCTATATTATATTATTTTGATATTCACCATCTCAAATTATAGGTGTTAGCAGTTTAGGCCTCTCGAGCGAGAGACAGCAGCTTTGATGTAGATTCTTCGCTGTTCACCCTGGAATCATCGTCGATCTTATGCTTAAGACAGATGATTGAAGTTAGAGGAGGCGTTTTTAAGATAGAACTCAATTTGGGTGGTGTTCTTCTGAGCTCGTGATTTTCTCTTCCTACTCTCAGTAATCAAAGGCGGAAGAAGAAGAAAAGGTGAATAATATTAATGGCGAAGAAGAAGGATCAGAACGGAGAATTAAAATTTCCCAAATACTGGAGCAGTCCCTTTTGTCCGACGACGAAGGTGAAAGTGAAACCATCGAAGTTCTTCGCTTTCTAGACCTCTGCTATCAGAATGCAGAGTCATCCCTGTCAATTCTTCTTTCTTTCATCCATCTTCTTCCTCAAAAATTATTTGGGAATTTTGTATTCCATCGTCTTCCCTATCACAGTTGTTAATTCTTATCTACTTCGCTCCTCCTCCTTCTCTGCCTCGTCAAGTTCTCAGTCGAATCGGCCTATGTTTTTCCATTGGCTGCTAAACGCTTAGAGGCGAACACTATCTGGGCGGATGGAAGAAGGTTCAAATCCTCATTGTTACAGAGCTGCATATAAAAAAAAGGCTTTTCATTTTTATTTCATAGGTGATCTCTTCTCGTTCTAAATTCAAACGGCGAACTTTCCGTTGATTACAAACGAATTTAAGTTGCTGTTTTTTTTTTTGTACAGTAAAGATAGGTTTGTAGCTTCTATTTTTTCAGGAGAAGAAAATGAAATTCAAAGAGCTACTCGTTGCCTCCATTTGTTCCAGAGGAAAAAAGAGAAACCCGAGTCTGATTTTGACTAGATTCGACTGATAAGGATGCGCCATTTTCAGAAAAAATGAAACCCAAGCCTGATTTTAAGAGAGAGAGAGAGAGAGAGAACACAGTGTTAGCGGTGGAGTGTGGATTGTATAATATCTGGAACTTGGAGGTATTGTGCATCAAAAAATATAGTATAGGGTATTTGTTTCATGGGATGCTAAAATTTGGAGTCCATATTAATATTTATTATAATTTCTAATAGGGTAAATCAATATTAACCCTGAAGTATGATATGTTTTTTAACTGACATTTTGAATTTTTATTTCTGTTATCTAACACTTCAAAGTTTGAGGCATTATCCTTTCCGTAGTGGATATTTGTCTTCTGCTACGAAAAACAAGTCCATGGAATATGAGTTACTTTACGTAGTGGATACTTGCACGGAAAGACGACATATTCGCTGCAAATGGTTTTTTACCTTAAAATAGACATTTTTCTATCTTCAATACCCACACATGCTAGGGCGCTGCTTCATTATCAAAATACATATATTTAATTTTAGAAGGACACGTGGTTGCGGAAACGTTAATATCTACCATTTAATGAACTTAAGGTGAGGGTGTTTGTGACTAACGCCTCAAACTTTAAGGTGTTAGATAAAAAAAAAATTAAAGTGCTAGATAAAAAAAAATTAAGGTGTCAGTTAAAATGATTTCATACTTTAGGGTTAATATTGATAATTACCTTTTCTAATATTAAAAAAATAAAGAAATTAACCAAATAAACCCTGAATTTTTTGCTCATCGACAAGTTAAATCTTAAAGAAATTTTGTAAACAATTAAAACTTTAAATTATGAGAAATGAATGACACAAATCTCGCAGTCATGTTTTTTGTCAAAAAACACCAAGGCAAACACTGCAATCACATTGTCCACTTAAAAATGTCAAGGGTCATCCAACAAATGTCCAAGAATCAACAATGGACGTCCTTTAACGACGAGGGATGTCCAAGGCTGATCCACGAAGAGGAGCATCCAATGATTAGCTTTAGGGATATCATAAGGTTGAGAGACATCTATGTTGGGCACTGGATGAAGAGACAAACGTCCTACAAAGAGGATGAATGACCAAGATGAGAGGAAGAGTGCTGGCAGATGAAGGTCCATGCTCGTTAGATAAATGGACAAACGTCCTTCAATGATGATGGACAACCAGGATCAAAGATGGTCATCCTCCAAAGGCGCCGGCGTACAAAGGTTTATGCCATTTGGATGAAGGGACATACATCCTTCAATGAGGATGAACCACCAGGATTGAGGATGGTCATTCTCCAAGGGCGTTGGCGGACGAAAGTTCATGCTCGTTGGATGAAAGGACAAACGTCCTTCAACGACGATGGACGACTAGGATGGAGGATGACCATCCTCCAAATACGTTGAAAGACGTTATATTGAAAAGAGTCATGTGCAAGGTACACACTTTTTTAAATGAGAGCAGTCGAGCAGAGTCCCTCCACTTATGATGAACGTCCCTTAAACAACAACACACATCCCTTAGCCCACAACGAACGTTCCTTCACTTAAGAGGGACATCCTTTCACTTATGACGAATGTCCCTCAACCAACAACGGACGTCCCTCAGCCCACAACAAACGTCCTTCAATACTAAAATACGACGTCGTTTAGCATTGATGGACGTCTGTGGATGCTAATGGACGCCAATTGATGTTGACAGACGATGTCGTTTAGTATTGAGAGAAGTCCATCAATTTACCACTTACGTCCTTCATTGCCATGAACGTCCGTCGAAAGTTGAGGGTGGGTTAAGGGTCATCCGTTGTAAGTTGAGAGACTTTTCGTTGTAAGTTGATGGACATCTGTTGTAAGTTGAGGGCATTGTTGGGATATTCCTCAATGCTAACGATATTGTTTTTCAATAATCATATCCTATGCGCCAACAACGGCTTTGACCGCTCATCATCCCATCTTGAAAGTCCTTCCTAGCGACAGACGTCCCTTATCTCGAATGACGTTCCTTATACGTTGAGTGACCTTCAACTTTGTCTATATAAGCGGAAAGGATGTCTGCTGCGATCTAGCCGATTTTTGAGTGATATTTCAACTTCCTCAGAGTGACCTTACCATTTCTGAAATCTCTCTTCAAATTTATAGGACCAGAAAATGACATCAAATGCTGAAAAAGTCACAATGAAAAGTAAAACTGCTCCCTCTAAAGCTTAAGGTCAATCACGAGGTGATTCGCCCCATCACTGCCTATCATTAGAGGACAAATTTTCACATATGTTTAGGATGATATCGTCCAAGGAAAGGTAAGACAATGATCTTAGACATCGTTTCATCATTATCTCCCTTTTAAAAAAGCATGTGTCTTACACGTGACATTTTTCAACATAACATCTGCTAGCCTTTAGAGGATGAGAATCCTCCATTTTGGGCGTCCATCCTCATTGAAGAACGACCGTCCCTTCATCTAACATGCATGAACCTTTGTCTGCCAATGTCTTTAGAGAATGACTATCCTTCATCCTGCCCGTCCATACTCGTTGAAGAACATCCATCCCTTGATTCAACAGACATGAACTTTCGTCCGCCAGCGCCTTTAGAGGATGATCATTCTCCATCTTGGCCGTCCATCTTTGTTGAAGGATGTTTGTCCTTTCATCCAACAGGCATGAATCTCTGTCTACTAACACCCCTCATCTGATTCTAGATGTCCATCCTCATTGCAAAACGTTCGTCCAACGGCCAACATGGACGTCCCTCGGCCTTACGATGGCCCCAAGGCTAATATTTGAACAACCTTTTTTGTGGATCAACCCTGGACATCCCTTGTCGTTGAAGGACATTCGTTGTTGATCATTAGACGTTGGATATCCGTTGGATGGTCCTTCACTTTTTTAAGTGAAAAACGTAATTGTGATATTTGTCTCAGTGTCTTTTGATGAAAAACGTGAGTGCGAGATTTGCGTAATTCATTTTTCATACTTACGTTCGCAAAAAATTTTTAAGGGAAAATGACAAATCAACCATCGTGGTTTCCGATCAATGACAAGTCAACCACTGTGGTATATTTGCTAACAAGTTAACCACTAACGTATGAGAAATTGACAAATCCAACATCACACTCAAGTTAATATAGGCAAAGAAAAAGCCTAGACGCCGCAAACAAGGGGCGTCCAGGCAAACCCTCAAGCCTGGACGCCGCTGGTTTGCGGCGTCCAAGCTTGAGGACCACCCCAATCATTTTTCCTTTTATAAAGGGAAAATAAAAGTTAGGTTTCATTCTCCTACCCCCTACCCGACCACCTGCTCTTCCTCTCTCTCCCAATCGGCTCTCCCACTCTCCCCCAATCGGCCACGAGTCCAACTACTGCACGGGGAAGATCACCCGAGGCCGACTACCGCACGGTGGCGACGAGCACGCGAGGCCGACCACCGAACAGGGACGAGCACGCGACGCCAACCACCAAACGGAGACCACCACGCGAAGCCAACCACCGAACGGCGACGACCACGCGACGCCAACCACCGAAAGGCGACCACCACGCGACGCCAACCACCGAACGGCCTATCTCTCGGATCTCGCCTTTCTTTGATAGAGTGTTAGTATCCTGTGGTAGATCTGCACTGCGTCTATTTTTTGTGGTAATTTCCTTGTTATTTTGTTTGTTAGTTAAATTGAGTTTGTTAGTTATTTTTAGTTTTGTTAAAAACAAAATAGCAGATTGGGTTTGTTTGCTAGAAAATGCAATTCTAATCGATAATGGTACTAAGAAACTCGATACACTACTTTCAATTATGAAACTGCTTGTACCATTGGCTAAAGCTAAATTGTGTTTGTTGATTTATGAAACTGCATTCAGTCTATTTTTTGGTGGTTTGTTGATTTAGGATGTTGTATTATTCACAAATTTTTGTTTGATTGTATTTTTTATTATACTGCAGGTTGTTGGCAAATTACTCTCAACGATCAGCATGGAATCGCGGCCTAAGAAATTGACGTCAAAGCGTCGGAAGGCAACGGTGGAGGCCGTTGAACCCGTTCAAACTACGGAAGTGGAAGATGTCCAACCCGCGACAACGGTGGAAGACGAAGAAACCGCCGACCTTGAAGAAGAATTATTCTGGAACGCTAATTGCAAAACACGGTATTTAGAAGATATACAAGATCGTAGAATTACTGTGTCCAAAATAGTAGATTTGGACTCTTTCGCAGAAATGGGAATTGATCATATGCTTCAAGCTGCTGGATTAGCCGGGTTGTGCAATTTGAGGGGCAGTTACTGCGAGAGAGTTATAAGATTGTTTTACGCAAATTTGCGAATATCCACTAAACCATTAGAGGTGCGGACGTACGTTTTTGGAAGGGAGTTGAGTTTCACTTCCAACGATGTAAACATGATGCTTGGATGTGTACTGGATGAGCCAAGCGAGGAATATTATCATATGGCTCGGGAGCCACCATTTGTAAAACAAGGAGGTGGGTTAGCGGTGCTTAGATTGTTGCATCAGGATCCCGAGGTTGTCGAGTACAAAAAGCCAAAGGGAAAGGAGTTGAATGTCTTCGCCCGATTGATCCACTTGATCATGACGTACACCATTTTGCCTCGAAATGGGCATCGCGACCTTGTTACCAGCATGGATCTCTATATGCTGGAGAAGGTGTTTATGGGAAAAAAGGTGGACATTGGATATATAATCGTGAGCTACATGCAAGAGGTGCTCAATAACTCGGCGAAGTCTCTGCCGTACAACTGGCTAATCCAGAGGATCGTTGAGCAATTTGAGGTTCTCATCCCGGAGAACGAGCCAAAAATTGAAGAGTCGGTCAATGACATGTACAACAATTCATTATTGGACCGAATGGGTATCACCCAAATAGGAGGTGAATGGTTCCGCAAGGGGAAGAAGGTAGCAGCACATCCACCCAGCTTAAAGCCTTCGCATTCAGTCCCTTCGCATGCATTGCCGCCTCCTCCTCAGTCATCTCACTTTAGTTCGATACCTGCTGAGATGCTCAACTGGATGAGCAAGATGGAGGAGCTCCATAATATGTCCATGACCCATATGCAAGTGATGGCAGACCAGATACAAATGCAACAAAGCCAAATACAAGAAGCGGCCAAGCTCACAGAAGAGAGGTGGGCTATCGCAGAAGAGAGGTGGGGTATAGAACAACAGTGGCATGTGCAAGCAGCGGAGTGGCATCGTGAGATGGTGGCAGCACTTAAGCAAGGGGAGAGACGATCAACCCATTCAGGAAGTGCGTCATCCTCCTCGGACGCACCAGATACGACATTCCGATTGTAAGTTAATTTTATTGAACGTGAATTCCAATTTTTACTTTATTTGTCTTTCATGTACTGACGTGTTGTTAATTTGCAGCGAACCTGTCGGAAGCCGCTTACAAACTCCTCCAGCCGTGCCTCTCAGGCCGCCGCCCCTTAAAATTTTGCGCCTGGTACGTCTTTCATTTCGGTATATATGTGTATTCATTCATGGTTACGCTGACCGTTTGTTGCAGGATCATGATTTGATGAGTAAGTTCCAAGACTATGTCCGGGCAAATACTCGAAAGAACTTGGAGACATGCGCAATTCTTGTAGGAAAGCTGACCGACAATACATACCTCGTCTCTAAACTCATCTTCCCAGATCAGAAAAGAACGCCAGAGACGGTGAGAGGCCTTTTTTGGGTGTTAGTGTATAAGATTTTATCTTAGTACTCATCCAAACTTATATACAGTGCTACACGACGGCAGAAGCAGACACAGAAGTTTTCAATTATCAACAGCGACACGATCTACTCACACTTGGCTGGATTCACGTAAGTAATCATGTCGTTTCTCTAGGTTGGAGTTAATGTTTACTGAGATCATATAATGTGTTGTTCACATTGCCGTCACACCCAAAACATGAGTGTTTTATGTCGTCCGTTGATCTGCACATGCAATTCGCTTACCAAACATTGTTGCCGGAATCAATCTCCATTATCACAGCTCCCACTAACAAACAGCAGTATGTAGTTTTCCTAGTGTAAATTCTTAATTTTGCTTTCCACGTAATTGCTCGACACTTGATCCCTTTGCATTACAGGTCGTTCGGCGTCTTTCAGTGTACCCCTGAGGGGATGAGGGTGATATCAGAGTGCCACATTAAGGAACAATTCCACCTGCACGATCCTCCAACCTTTCAGTATGAGGGTCCGTTGTTCGCCCGAGCTGAGAAAGTAGCTTTTGACGTGAACTTGTCGTTTCTGGTCACGGATTTGCGCCAGAAACAGCCCAAGAAGAAGAAGAATGCGTAGTTTAGTTGATTTTGTGTACTTGTACGTTAAAATGTATGTCAAGTTGTCAATGATATGTTGGGAGGTTAGGTGTAGTTTACATTTAGTGGATGAATGAGATGTTTGGATGATACTGGAATTGTTTGGGTTGTTTGTGCAGGATGTATGAGAATAACTATGTGGAGTCAAGAAACAAGGGACATTCTGTTCAAATTTTTAAAAAATTGACAAGTCTATCAAACTCATTTTATTTTCAACAAAATAATTACATCAATAGCCTTTGACTATCATGTACATTTGTTGCAAGCAAAAAGGGTTATATCACGGCAGGTTAAGGTCCACATCTGTATACGTAGGTGTGGGAGAACCTTCAGCATCAAACTCCTGCAGATCACATTACAAAGGAAATGAGCGTAGTTCAAATATCAATTAAAAGCATAATACAATAATGCGCTGACCTGCATCTCATAAACTCTATCGGGAGCTGTCTCGGGGACTCTGAGACCCATAAATGTGTCATCCGACCTTCCTCTGTCGCCTCTTCCTCTGGCTCTAGCCGCCCCTCTGTTGCCTCTGCCAGCCCCTGCACTGGATTCCCCTCCCCCTTCGCACGTGCAGGCATTGTGGCCCACACCCCCACACCGGCCACAATGCACGTTTAAATGTCTTCTGGTAAGCACTGTCCAGCTTGGAGCCTCATCCACATCCCGTATTCTACGTATGCGGGGCCTGCTTGGAAGCCTTTTATACGGCGGTGGGATAATTGGATCCAGATTCGTCACAGGATGCCACTCGATTGGGCCATTGAGGGGTTGGAGAAAGTGGGAGTACATCACCATGTATGTTTCCCGGTGATAGCACCAATGCACAAATTCCTCAGGAGATCTCCTCATGAAGTGAATGCACGGAATTGCATGGACACATGGGATTCCGGTCAACTCCCACCGGTTACAAGTACAAGTACACCTGTCCAAATCGACAGAGTACATGTCGGTATTGTTGCTGACCTCAAACTGGGGCGCTCCTGCAAATTGGGGACTCCAATTTCGACTGGCAAGTTGGACTTTGGCGAGCCGTTTGCTAATCATTGGACACAACAGATCAGTCGAGCGAGCCATTTTTTCATGTTTTTTCACGATCCTACCCATGATGCCCTTTCGAATGATCTCAAACATACTTAGAATTGGTTTGTCCCGGGCTGGTAGGATGCAGGCATTGAAGGACTCGCTGAGGTTGTTGAGACTTATGTCGCACTTTGGGATGGAAGAGAAAGCATGTTTGGCCTAGCAGGTCACCTCTATTCCAGGTAGATATTCATGGGCCGCCGGGTCAAGGACAAATAACTTGCCCATCGCTTTATCAAATTGCCCCACTGTTGTGGCTCTTGATGTAGCCCACATTGCATCCTTCAACAACCTGCCTTTAAATTGTTTTTGAAAATTGGCATACAGGTGTCGGATGCAAAACCGTTGGTCTGCTTGCCATGCCACCTCTCTCACAGCTGGCACTAGTCCCTACAAACTTTCATAATATGAGACAGACATTGGAAAAAACATGCATAACATAAACACATAATTCAAAAGCAATGCACAACACCTTTTGTCGATCAGAAATAATTGTCCATCCATTGCCAGATGGGGTGTTTAGATCGTCTAGCAACAATTCTAAAACCCACTTCCATGAATCCCTATTTTTTGCTTCTACGACTGCTACAGCAATCAGATACATACCATCGTTCCCGTCGATGGTGACAACAGTCAGCAGTTGGCCCGGAGTCGCTCCCTTTAAGTGGCAGCCATCTAAACAAATAACAGGTCTACCACAGTTCAACACTGCCCTCTTGCATGCATCCATGCACTTGTACATCCTTTTAAATACACTCATATCAAGGTCAACACGCAGTGAACTTCCGGGATTCGACCTCCGAATCTCCTCAGCATAGGACCAAATGAGCTTGTATTGCTCATTGCCATCACCTTCGTTAATTTTCTTTGCCGCATTTCTTGCCCTTCTAGCAAGGCTGGGTGTGATGTTGACGTTGACGTCCTTCCTGATAGTCTCAATTATGGAAGATACGTCCCAATCAGCCTGACTTTTAAGTCTGTCTAAGTAATGCGTTGCCACCCATTTGGCAGTGGCATGACGGCTTTCCATCTTTCGGGAGCAAGTGTGAACATCGTTGTAGGACTTTATTTGAAACGTCATTTCACGTCGTATTTGTGACGCGTGCATCCTCCATGTGCATCATTCCTAGCAGACAGCCCTCAACCGACGAGCATCACGATGGGTGAATTTTATGCCGTACCCATTATTCAATGCATAATCAACAATTTCTTCTCTAATTTTCGTCAATGAACTGTATTTTTTGCCAAAGCCCATACCAACGTAGCTGCATTGTGCTTCTGCTTGGCATATAGACCTACTCTGTGCCATGTTAATGTCTTCATCACTAGTGGATTGACACACTGATTGGAGGTCCTCATTGTCCTCTTCATTTAGACTTGCAGATACAGAATGCAACACAATTGTAACTTCATTTCCAATTCCACGTACCTCGTTTTCATTCGCCAATAATATCTCTGAAGGGCCCACTACAGCTTCACGGTTAATATCAGCTTCTTCGACCCTCCAAGCACTCCAATGCGCCATTTTCTTGAAAACAAATGCTTCAACTTTGCCAAAATACCTTTCTCTTCTCGCTTCAGTTCTCACAAATCGCTAGGTTTAGGGTATGTTTCAGATTCGGGAAGGAAGAGTCGAGACTGAGAGCCCTAATTTTCATTTTCCCTTTTCATAAAGGAAAAATGATTGGGTGGGTGGGTCCTAGACGCCGCTTGTTTGCGGCGTCCAGGCTTGTTTGTTTGCCTGGACGCCGCTGGTTTGCGGTGTCCAGGCTTGCTTCTTTGCCTGGACGCCGCAAACCAGCGGCGTTCAGGCTTTTTTTTTGCCTGTGTTAACTTGAGTGTGATGTTGGATTTGTCAATTTCTCATACGTTAATGGTTAACTTGTTAGCAAATATACCACAGTGGTTGACTTGTCATTGACCGAAAACCACGATGTTTGATTTGTCATTTTCCCAATTTTTAATTTTAGAATTTGTTTTGTTAATATCTCAATAAAATAAAAGCTAAAACTAATCAAATATTGCCGCGTTTTTGAACTTCCATTACGAACAGAACGCCAGAAGAGAGGGAAAATACGGCACTAAAGCGAAAGCGGTCGGTTCATTGTTCACGACTGCCCCGACGACCGCCAATATCACTGGCGGCGCTGCCGCAATCTGAACCTGGGTTTGTGATTCAGAAGTAGAAATCGCTGATTCAACAACCGGCGAAAGGCTTTTCCCCAACGAAGCATGGAGTAGAAGACAATGGATGGCGATGATGAGTGGGAGTTGAGCCTTGAAGAACTTGATTCACTTGAAAGAGACGCTTTTCAGAAGCTCGCTCACCTGCGTAACAATCCTTCTTCATCCACTGCTCCTTCTACCAGCGCCGCTTCTACTGCTGGCATTCTTGGCAGCGGCATCGGTGGTAATGGCAACGAATACCACAATATTCAACGTGATAGATTCCAGTGCTCCCCAGTCAAACCAATTTCTATGTCTCCTTCCATTAAGGTTTGGCTTTTCGTACACTTATCTTTTATTGACCTTATTTTTTTCACTCTCTTATTGTCCGTAGAAATTTAACATTTGCTTTTATAGGTTAATGGTGTTTGAATTCGCTATTTTCTCGTAACATTTCCATTGAAGTTTTGAGTATGCCTGTATTTTTTGTGGTTGCCCAATCGCTCTTTCTCCACAGTATTCTGCTTCTTTTTAGTTAAAAGATTGAAATATGGGGCCTTTTTCCTCCTTGCTTGAATTCGTCATAATATCGGAATGCCCTCCTAGGGAGGAAAACTTCTTGGCAATATAAGCAACTCTTGAAATTAAGAACTTGTACTTTTGATTTAGTTGACTAAAATGATGTTTTCATGTCCTAAGAGAAGTCATTGTATGGAACGAAATGCTCCTGTTATAAAATATGTAGGTAGAATCATCATCTCTTGGCTCCACAGTATTGCCCTCAAAACTCAAGTCAGCAGGAAACAATGGTGAGTTCATTCTTTCCCAACTCTATTAGAAACATTTATATTCTTCCTTTTTCCTGAAAAAAAATTTGCTAGTCCTTAATAAGCCGGCAATCCAAATTAATTTTTTTTAGCTACCAAAGAGCATCATGATTTAATATGTCTTCGGTTTTTATAGTACTGTTTCCAACCATTGAATATTGTTTGTCACCTAGAAATGTGAGGCTGAATCAAGAAAAAGCTCGTGCCTGTCTTTCTTTACAAAGTTTTTTAGGAACCTATCCCTCTACCCTACCAAAAAGATTTCGACGAAAAAGGAAATTTTAAAACTTCAGATATTTGGTTGTTTTCTATTTTATATTGAAGTCGTAATAATATTCTCTAATATATCCCTTGTTTTCTCAATATATGGAAGAAAATGAATGTTCAGGGAATGTCCCTAAGCTTTCGGTCAAATTTTTCCTTCACAGCAGTGGGAATATTGCTGCAAAATTCCCATATGACGAGGTATGTATTCTGTATCTTAGCTGAAATCTTTTTGCAACTGCGCTCCTGAAAGTAATATTTTCTCACGCAATGCCCATTATCTTGCTTGCAAAAGGTATTGATCAGTGCTGTCCGTAAGATCTCTAAATCCACTTGGAACGCAAAAGAAAGGTGCTCCTTTCATCGTGATTGTATCTCTCATTGTTATGTATTATAATCAAATTTTGGATGTTGTATTTCTTTTGTTTTTTTGGTAAATGTATTGTTTCTTTTTTTTTGTGTGCTTTTGTAATTCTTCCTTATTGTTTTGACAGGTTATGGATGTTCCCTCTATCATCTTTGCTATCAGCAGAAGAAGTTCTAAGTGATGTAGATGCTGTTAAAATTGAGGTGAAGACTTGTGCCACATTGATATTAACTTCAATTTTTTGCTGCTGTGATTTTATTTGCAGCCGATATAACTTAACTCAACAAATACTTATATTTTTATAGGTGGACAACTTAGATAAGTTAGTGCGGCGTGCAATTGGTGCTGCCTCGTCTCTTCCTGATCTTCGAGGTAGATAATTTAAAGGGCAATTATAATTGGTGCATTAATAACTTCCATGCTTCACCAGATTCAGATACTTGGTACACGAACGCGTGGCTCACTTAAGTATATATTGTTAATGTTGTTTTTTGGGGTTGGACTGCCTCCAGTGGACTGATGCTGAAAACTCCTAACTTCAATTTTTCTAACTAGGGACTTTACTGTACCTTATCGCATGTTGAAATGCTATTGTTTTGAAGTTTTTATTTAACCATTTTTTTCCCACTCCATTTCTTTTTTTTCCCCTGTCCATTAGAACGATATGAGAGGATACCCATCAATATTGAAGCAAAGCTGTTGCCGTTCCAGAGGGAAGGTGTTAGGTATCTAGGAGAATTTGAAGCATGTTATACTTATCTATTACCGTCAAAATTTCATCTGGATTTATACTTCATCTTTATTGTTCATTTGTTTCAGGTTCATATTGCAACATGGAGGACGTGCACTTTTAGCGGATGAAATGGGGCTTGGGAAGACTTTACAGGCAACTGATTTTTCATTCAAACAGTTTTTGTAGTTTCAGTGACATTGGCAACTGATTCTCCATTTAAATTTTTTTTGAATCGGATGTTTATATAAATGCTTTTTCATGTATCTTTTTTGAGTATCCCAGTAATACATGGAATGCATGCTCCTTCTATTTCCTTAAGCCAATATAACCATTTTAGTTTATATAATACCTCCAAGAATCACTTGAAGAGTGCCATCTTCAGTTTCCAAAGATGACTGTTTTCTATTTTCATACTTCAGTTTCCATCTTCAATATATACATTTCTATATAATATCAGGCATATATTATGATTTAATAATTTTGTGGTGTGTATACAGTAACTAGATATTAAGTAAAAACTTTTTTTCTTTTTTTAAAAAGAGAAAAATGATAATCCATTACAACATTCGAAGAAGGCTCTGGAATCTGAAGGTTTCACCTTCTCATTGAAAAGCCTGCTATTCCAAGCATGGAACTTGTTTGATACATTTTCCTGGTGATTCATGAATTTTATAACCGATAAGAAATTTTATTCCTCAGTATGGTAACTATCATTCGTTCTTTTTGTGTTGTTTATCTATAAAATCATCGGATCCTTCATACTTGTAGGCTATAGCTGTAACTGCATGCATTCACGAGTCATGGCCTGTTCTTATACTCACTCCATCTTCCTTACAATTGCAATGGGCTTCTGTAAGTATTTCTGTAACATCACTTCCTTTTAAGCAGACAAAGTTTCCCTTCATTATATCTTCCTTTCTGATATCTCGCAGATGATTCAACAGTGGCTAAACATTCCTTCATCGGATATAGTTGTATGTTTTATGCACACTCATCTTATTTCTGCAGTTGTGATCTTTTATTTAAGCTGCTGCAACAACGAGTTCATATTAGTTTGGTTTTCTTTAATATACTCTTTCTACTAGGTTGTCTTATCTCAAACTTGTGGATCAAATAAGTACGGATTTACAATAATATCCTCAAACAAAAAAGGAGATATTCATCTTGATGGCTCGTTCAATATTATCTCCTACGATGTGGTTCTTAAATTACAAACTATACTGCTGGCTTCGGATTTCAAGGTATGTTGAATTGTATTTGATATCTTTCAATAAACTTTACAAAGTTTAATTTTTAATTATTTGTGTGAATTTAACTTTTTTTTAGCCCTTTTTTTGTTTGTGTTATGATTATTTGCTCAATCACTTTTCAAAATATTAGTCTTAAATTATTTTTCTGAAGGAAGAATTCTTAACTAAAAATGGAAATGTATTTGTTTCAATTTATATATTTATAATAAGAAATGATGTGCATTAAGAAGAAGAAATATAAAAAAAGAGTAAGGAAAAAACCATCTAAAATAGAGATATACGGAAACACTTATATTGCATCAATTTCTCTCCAATTAGAGGGAACCAAACTAAATAAATAAATCTTGATAAATTACTAACAATCCCTAAAGCTTAGGCTTGTGAGTTGAAATATAATTTAATAATTTACATTTCTTAACCTTTTCTCTCACATGTACGTCAATTTTTTTATTAGATCTTACATGTGAATATATTTTTTTTAATGCGATTTGTCAATATTCAAATTTAAAATCTCTGACGCTGATACCATGATAAATTATCAACAATCTGATAGGATCAAAAATGGAAAGAAGATATAAACCAAGAAAATATATTGATTGAAATATGGAATACACCCTAACGAGCAATTAGGGAAGCACAATTCTCGCCTAACTTCCTACCCAAATCATTCCCCATATCTAATTAGTATATTCTTCTCCTATATATAGAAAAATTCTATCATCCTCACCTCCAATCATGCTTTCCCACAATTATCTCATGCTTGTTCTCTCTCTCACTTGATTCTAATTCCATTTTTGCCCTCATCCCAATTGAATTGGGACCTATCATAATTCCAAAAATGTAAACTTTTGGGTTGAAGAATAATTTAATCATTTATACATTTTTTAACAAATCCTAAAAAACTTAGAACTATAAGTTCACTTAGTGATAGTGATGTTAATGTTGTGCCAATGATTGGTACTTGGTTCTTTATCTTCAAAGCGAATAACATTGCGTTGAGGCAAAATAATCTAAAACATAGTCAATGCAGCTAATCTCAAATAAGTTTGTGCTTCTTAAATCCTTCTTACCTAGTGAAAATCTAAATAAAGAAACTTTGGATGTTTGTGTGTGTCCTAATAGATTGATTAAAGAGAGAAAAAAATTCAACCAAATATCTTTAATAAGTTCATAATTAATCATAATGAAAATGTTTGTTTCTTCATGGGCCTTGTAGAAGAGACCATAGTGCGGAGGAAGAGCGAAGAAGGGGTTTCTCTTTTGGATTTGATTGCATGTATATAATTTTTCCTTAATAAAGATCCAAAAGAACACTTCGTTCTTGGATGAGATTTCTTTATTCCAAATGAGGTTATAAAAGGAGAAATTCGTAGAACTAAAAGTGAGTAGAACAAAAAAGATCTTGAGGAAAAGTTTGCCGAATGACATAGCCATCTTGTTGTGTCAACCGTATGCAGATTGAAAAATTCGACTAACTCTGAGCTATTCATCTCTCCTCTAGATGACAAAAGTCAAGGATTGTTGTGAAATTTTCCCATGTTGAAGAGGGAATCAACAAAGAAATCCTTATTACATTGACAAACTGTAAGTGTCTACAAAATGATCACATAAAGGAGCGTTTCCAATTCATCTATCTTTCCAAAATCGAACCGAGGCTTTGTTTATCACGTTAAAAGCAATGCATTCTTGAAAAAAATGAAAAATAAAGAGAAATATTCTTTAAAAGATTGAGACATAGTTTTAGAATTTCTCATCCCCTCCTAAAAAAAGATAAAATACACATTTAACTCTTAGATATGTGAGGGGGAACACTTAATATTCTAAATAATTTTTTTATGATACTTCAATTTTTTGTGTTATTTCATTTAATTCCTTTGTCATATCCTCTATGAATGTTACACGTGGTTAAACCATGCGCAGATGAAGTGGGATTTTAATAGAGGTGATAGAAGTATGAAAAAAAGCCCGTGACATATTTTTAGAATTTCTCATCCCCTCCTAAAAAGGATAATATATACATTTAACTCCTGAACGGTAAGGTATACATTTATTATTCTAAATGATCTCGCTTTATTTGCTTCTCTGGAAGATGACAGAGTTTTACAATTTCTCATCCCCTCCCAAAAAAAGATAAAATACACATTTAACTTTCTACCTGTAGGGGTGCACACTCATATGCTAAATAATTTTTTTTGGCGATAAAATCAACTTAAATTTTTTGTGTTATTTCATTTAATACCTTCGTCATTTCCTCTATAAAAGTACACGGGGTTAAACCATGTGCAAATAAAGTGTGATTTAATAGAGGTGATAAAAGTATGAAAAAAAATATTACATGAACCAACTTAAAACTTTAGGATTTGTTGTCATTAAAAATTATGGTATTGTACATTCTTTTGTAGTTCATGAGTTAAAGTAGATATTACCTTAAAAGAAGAAAAAAGAAACAATAATTTTAGACAGATGGGTAGGGTGGAAATAAAAAAAAAACATAATGTCTCTGAGTAATTTTATGATGTTCACTTTATCATAATTAAAGTAAAAGAAAGAAAAAAATCGAGATTGATTGTATGCGTTATAAAGATTGGATAAGTTTCAAGTTTCAGTGTGTTAATACCATCTTATATTGAATTTTGTTTATGAAATATGATCTAATTTGTATCAAGCTTAGTTAGCATATTCTATATTATGAGCGTTCCAATTTTATGGTTAGGCCATGATCTTCTGAGTAAAAACTACATAGTTGTAGAAACATGATTCCTTTTTTCTTTTTTAATCTTGAACATTTTATACAAGATCAGGTATTGAGCTCATAAAATACCTAGGAAATTATGTGCAAAGGATTCGTGAGTCCCCCAGTTGCATAAGATTTTGTGTTGATAGTTCCATACAGGTTGTTATTGCAGATGAATCGCACTATCTAAAAAATGGTCAAGCAAAGAGGACAACTGCTTCCCTTCCAGTCTTAAAGGTTGTACTATCTTCATGATGGCACCAACTATACCTTTTGTGTTAATTGTTACTATTTCTTCATTGTTTTCAAGCTGTTTGAAGAAGGATAATAAACTTGATTCTCTTTAATATTATATATTTCGTTTGGTTGTAAAAAGTAATGTTCTTTGATGCCTTTTGAATTTTGCAATAGAGGGACCACAAAAATGTAAATGTTGAAAGTCGCCTCAAATTCATTTATTGCTTGATGATGAGAATTTGCGTTAGAGTTTAAAATTCCCCTTTGACAGCGTTGTCTTGATGAAAATATAGATGCAGCTCCAATCCCCCCACCCCCACTCCACACATGCACACACACAATTTCACTCCTGCATAAGAATACTTTTTTATTGCCTTGAACTTTACAAGCTTTACAATACAGAAAGCTCAATATGCCATTTTGCTTAGTGGAACTCCTGCTTTGTCTCGACCAATTGAGCTCTTCAAACAGGTAGTAGTTGTTGTCAATGTAGATGATGTTTTAAGCTGTGGAATGATCCTTGATGAATTTATGTGATACAACCGTTGCAGCTGGAAGCCTTGTATCCAAATGTGTACACTAGTGTTCACGAATATGGCAATCGATATTGCAAGGGTGTAAGTGTACATGGCTACTTTTGTCAAAGCTCACGTGATCAACCTTGACCCATCATTTAAAAATAATACTGTTCCTTCTAGGCAACTTTTGGAGTATATCAAGGTGCAAGCAATCATGAAGAATTGCACAATTTGATGAAAGCAACCATGATGATACGCAGACTCAAGAAAGATGTTCTTTCTGAACTTCCAGTGAAGCGGAGGCAACAGGTTGGTTTGTGCTTTTTTATTTCTGCTGGTTTGACACATTAGTATAGAATTTTAGGAGAAAGAGGGGGAGGAGGGGGTGCACCCGGACATACACTGTTTGCATGCTTGCGTACATGTTACTTATGATATTCAAATGCATTTGCACATATATTTTTCCTAGAGGCCATAACACTAGCCTTTACCACTTTATTATGCAGGTTTTTCTTGATTTGGCAGAGAAGGACATCAAACAAATCAGAGTGTTGTTTCGTGAGGTTGTATACTTTGCTTCTGTTTTTGAGTTGATTCATTAAATTCTTTTCTAACTAATATATGATTTATAGAAAATTGTGTTAGTGACCGTCAACCTCGAAAATTTGAAATTTGCATGTTGTGATGATACCTATCAGTCAAGGATCTACCCACGTAAATGTTCTAAAATAATTTTTTATATAATTCTTTGTTTTGCAGTTGGAGATAGTAAAAGGAAAAATTAAGGCTTGCAATATCAGAGAGGAAGTAGAATCACTTAAATTTTCTCAGAAGAGTATTATAAATAAGGTCAGATATAAAATGTGTTGTTCTTGTCTTGGTGACCTTAGTACACTTAAAATCCCTTCATCACCGAACATAATTTTTACTTTCAAAGAAATGGTAGGTGGACACTCTAATATTTCAGCGGTGTTTCTTGTTAGCTTTCAGTTAATGCAAACCAAATCTTCTCTACATTTTATAATTCTCTTTAACTTTGTACTTGGACCAGATATACAATGATTCTGCTGAAGCCAAGATCCCAGCAGTTCTAGATTACCTAGGAACTGTCATTGAGGTATTTCTCCACATTAATATGTTTTGTACTCTTCTAAGCTTGTATTTATTATTTTATTTGTCTTTTAAGTTTGTATTTATTGATGTATAAACCATTGCATACTATGTTGGGTTGTTTTTTTTGGCCTTGATGCTTGTTTTACTTATATTCTACACATTGTATGTGATTAAGCTTGTTTTAATCAGTGTTAACTTGTCCAAGGTTGAAGGAATAGACAACTATTTATTGCTGCATTTTATGATTCAGAGTTACTCCTATTTTGTTCTGAGAAACTTCTACCGTTTTAGGCAGGCTGCAAGTTTCTAATTTTTGCACACCATCAGCCCATGATTGATTCATTATATCAATTTCTTCATGTAAGGCAAATGTTGGATTCATCTTGTCTGGAATCTTGCTGAACATTTCTTTAGATTGATTCACTTTTACTTGCACTAGCAGAAGAAAAAAGTGGGATGCATTCGAATTGATGGAGGTACTCCGCCAGCATCAAGGCAAGTTTTGGTTACAGATTTTCAGGAAAAAGATTCTGTCAAGGCGGCAGTGGTATTGCAGTTCTTTGATATTTTATTCATTCTCTGTTTTGTGTTATAATAGCTATCATGGTCACCATTAATGCAAACCTGCCCAACTCTGTCACTTAGAAGCCATAAATCAACCATGAGGGGGTTTTTGTCAGAAAGGACCAGCGGTGCCAATGGGCTTACTTTTCCTTCTTGCTTAGGGCTGGTTATGTACTGTATAGATAAGAAGCAAAAAACAAACATGGAACCCGATATGGCATGCCATGCCAGGATATTTTAAAAAGAATTAGGATAGATATCCTCTCGACGAGATTTAAAAATCTTTTATATATTTATATTTTTATGCCTAAGCATTTTGTATTTTTTCCTCCGACAAAGATATATTGACAAGAAAAAGTTCAGGAAAGTAACTAACATTCTCAATTATCATCCCTGGCAAACATTTTTTATATTTAGGGAAGTTCATATCCTATCCGTGTCTTATGTTATTTGTAATTGGCGTTAAGTTAGGGAATTAATTGTTCTTTCCTAGATATTGGCTCTAAGTACGTAACCTCAAATCGGGGAATATATGAAAAGATCATCAGTTTTTTATCAAACTGATAGAACGTAGTGAGCTTGAAGCTGTGTCATCGAAAATGGGTTGTCTGCTATGACTATGGAGGAAAGTGGCAATGGTGGGAAGAGATGAAGTTGGTTTGGGCTGATTTGTACAAAATGGGAGCGGGAGTCCTCTTTTTCCCTTTTTCTTTTAGTTTTACTTCTAATATTTTACTTGTTTGATTTTAGTTGAGCCCAAATCTGCTCCTGCTTCCCAAATTAAACCTTATTTTTTTATTTGACACTGCACAAAAGTGCAATAGTTGGTCATCTGTCAAAGTGACTATTAAAATTAAAAAATAAATGACATAAATTGAACTTTTTGGATGAATAGTAGTGCCTCATGTGGCCAAAAATGGACATCCCAATTAAAGTTGGAGCAGTTGCTCATAGTTGGTCGAGCTGGAGACTTGTTAGCAAATACTTCACCCTAAAACCTACCCATCTGAAATTATTAGAATTAGACCCTTCCCTACTTTTTACATGGTGTGGCCTGGTAAACTTGCTTTGTGGTTGATGTGCCTGTTACTGGGCAAAAAAGTCACAGGTCTAGCCTTACCAAAGTTCAATACTATTAAGCAAACTTGTAAATATGTTCAAATCTTACAATCTTCTGCAGCTTTCTATTAAAGCTGGAGGTGTTGGGTTAACCTTAACAGCAGCAAGCACTGTCATTTTTGCGGAATTGGCTTGGACTCCTGGCGATTTGATACAAGCTGAAGATCGTGCTCATAGGATTGGGCAGGTATGAATGAGTTATGTTATACTGGACTCTTATTCTTAAAATTAATGAGTATGACTCATTTCTGGATGGAGCTGGATGATGCTGCTGCCATATAGATTGGTAAAAAAATTTAGTTGACCGTGAAACAACTAGTGCTAGAGAAGAAATATATATTTTTTACTTATCCTATCTGGAGCAATTCTGGTAATTTAGCAGGTTTCTTGTTATTTGATATTTTATTGGCTCTTATGTGCTGCCAAGGGTTTTTAGGCCTTTTTGCGAATTTGAATATTATTTTATGATTTTTTGATAAGAAACTAAAATTTTGCCGAGGGAAGAAGTAGAAAAGTGGAGGGTAATAAATCCTCCGAAAAAGGAATGATGCATCAATCTCCTTTCAAGTAGAAAGGACCAAAAACTTCCTCAAAAGGTTTTAAAAAGGAAACCCATTTCCCCACTAAATACTTAATTCTGTCCCATTAAAATTGTATAATTAGAGCTACTCTCAATCAAAATTCTCTTTGACAATTTTTTATTTCATTCACAAGACCAGATTCTGAGGAGTTGAGACATCATGTTTGAACATTATGTTCCTCTTTTATTTACCATCTCATTATCAGCTTGACTCATTTCTTTATAGATCTAATATTTTCTTTTATTTGGTGATTAAAGATGTCTTCGGTCAATATATACTACCTGCTCGCAAGCGAAACAGTTGATGATATTATATGGTATGTATGCATTGAGTTGCGATGTCATGATGAGACTACGTTGGTTTATAAAGTTTCAAATGGTCTGATGGTTTGAACTTTGATGTACTCTTTGATTATGAACATGTCGATAGTGATGGAATGTAACTTCTATCTGTTATTGTCTCCTCAGGGATGTTGTCCAGAACAAGCTGGAAAACTTGGGACAGGTAGTTCTTTGTCCTCCCTATTTTATCCAACCCAAAGTTAGAAATCAGAATGTGTCTTAATTCTTCCCGCTATAATGTAGTTACTTCAATAGTCTGCTGCAGAGAGACTCATTTCTTCATTTTCTTCCAAACTTTTGATGCTTTCAATATTTGTTGACATCTACAATCTCTCCATAAAACAAGTTACAAGGCAAAAAGTAGGCTTGCTAACAGAGATTAAAAATCTGGTCTAATTCATAGCCTGCTTTGGAAAAAAAAAAAATAGATGTTGGATGGACATGAAAATACTATGGAAGTTTCGGTGATCCAGCCCAGAAGTAGCCCTTCCAAACAGAAAACACTTGATTCTTTCATAAAGCGCTGCAATATGGATGATATCGAGAAACAGTCGAAGCTGAAACATCCGAGGCACTGAGCAATTTGTTCTTAGCTCTGATCATGCATTACACTTATGCAGGACTTTGCGAAAGGGACGGGAGTATGTATGTAAGTTTTCTCGTGTGTATATTATTGTCGAATAGTGGAATGCTGCTAGGGAACCTTGGTAACTAGGAATTAAGAGGCTGTTGTCCTGCATTCTTGCTTGCAAAGCAATTGCTGCCTGAAACTAGGGGTTGTAATCTTGTGATCTCTGCTGAAATTTTGAAGTATAGTTTTTGTACAAACAGCTCATGTCTTATCATGTTTTTTTTTTTGCCTGCATGATTGATTCTGTTGAGAAATTGAGCTTTTACTTAATTGTAACTATCAATGTAATTAGAGAGAAACTGACCAAGTGGACCTTCTCCTAAAACTTGTTGAAATTATTCGCATAATTGTGCGATTTAAGTAAGATCGTTCTTAGGAAAAATTGAAGAGCAAATGATATTGTCTACTTCCACCAAATTTTAATAATATATAAGAATGAAAAGATAAATAGCATAAATAATAAAGGGTAAAGTGCAAATTAGCCCTTAAATTAAGGGTGAAGAACAAAATAACAAATAAGTTTTTAAACTTTGTTGTTTGGTAAATATCTCTTAAAACTTATAGTTGTTAGTAATTAAGTATCTCTCGCTAAAGATTTCATCAAAGAAATCACGTTTTTGTTATTTGATTTTTTCTGTTACGCGATTTTCAGAGAGAAATAACTTATCGTAGAATTATTTTGGTATTTTAGCAATTTTAGTTATCAAGTTTTCCAACTTTATTTTTTTTTCTGGAAATCGTTAAAATTGTCAAAATTGTTTTTGTTAAGAGTAGTCTCTATTTAGATATCGCTTAACAGAAAAGATCGTAACAAAATGTGATATCTTTGATGGTCTCTCTAACGACGAGAATTCAATTGCTAACACTCTTAAGTTTAAGGAGTTATTTGTCTAAAATAAAAATACAAGAACCTACTTGATTTTTACTCCTAATTTGCCCTTTACCCAATAATAAAGTATAGATTTAATTTACTTGATATCCCCTTAGAGAAATTTCCCCTGTGATTGGCAAGTTAGCACTTATATCAACTTGAGAAATTTGCCATTTAAAAAAAAAAAAGAAATTTGGTGTGCAAGAAACCCAATATTGAAGATTAAAGATCACTGCCAACAACTTTGAATAAATTCCTCCCTCCACTTTCACTTGGTCTGAAAATGATGTAAACCTACCCATTTAAAGATGTTGAACAATCACACTCCATTGAAGAAACAAGTAACGAATCTTTTACCACAAATTACAACTAATGCTAATAATATTTATTATGGTAGTAAGTTGGAGTTTGTTGTCTAATTTATCCATTAAATTCAACACGTGGTTTCCATATTTATTTAATAAGGTGTTTTAACTTGATTTTCAACCCGATTCACAATCTATCGATCCCATTTCCTCTCATTCGAACTTTGTTGATATCACTATAGAGTTCAAAATAATAATAGAAATCGTTGGAGTGATTAGAAATCGAGGATAAAACACATCATGAAATGAAAAACGTGATATGAACGTGTCATATTTAATAGATAAATTGATGATAATATCCAAAATATGCTAATTGGACGGTAGAAGTTCTGTTTATATAAAAAAAAAAAATAGTTTGGTATGTAATTTGGAAACAACTCACACATATATGCATTTTGGTAACAAATGAAGTGTCATATTTTCTCAACAAAATGTCTCTTCACCTATATAAAAGAGATACCATATAAATATAAACATAAACATAATCGTTAGCGTTATTAGAAACTTCAACGGGACAACCAGATGGTGCAAGTTTATTCTGACATTGAGAATTTCATCGGTGATGTTTTTATTATGGAATAAAAACGCCAGAAGATGAAGTTAATTTAAAAATTAAGAATTTCAGCTATTTTTTGAATTGCATAATTCCATCGTAATGAGATTATAGATAATCTCGTCTTCGAATAACGATTTATGTGATAATGTTATCGCTCGGATTCCTAAGTATGCTTCAAAACTACATTTTTACTTCGTTTTTTGTTTTTAATTAAAACTAATCAATTAATACTAACCATTTCTTATAAAGAGAGAATAGTGCCGACAGGTCGTAAGATGGCACGGCGCATCACTTCAGCTCCACTCAGCGGCCCAATCTTCCATAATCTCGTTTGTCTTTGCCGAAGGCATTAGCGACAATGGCACTCACGTCCTCCAATCCAACCCTGGAATAAGAAGGATTTGCAGGGTTTCTAGCAGAAGCAACTCCATTTGTACTATCTAAGACCCTCACATTAGGACCAATCTTGCATTTTCCCATGCAATTGCACTCTGAAACAGCACCTTCAATCTCTACGACCCTCTTAAATTCTTCCAACAATGGCGCAGCCCCTGATTTTGTGCACGATTTACCCATGCAGACCTCAATCCTGTTGGCCGTGTATCGTCCTTCGTCCTGGGTTGAACTTCCATTGCCAACCCTTTCAATGGTTTCAGAACAACAGTCTTGGTCTCGATCCTGTGCAGCATTTCGTTCTTGGTTTAGTATACCAAGCGTCTCCAGTTTTGGAGCTTCAGTTCTATGGCAGCTCGTATGAATCGCCTCGTCGCAATCAGAATCACTTGAACTTGATGAAGATGAAGATGACGATGAAGATGAATCATAATCAATAATGTTCTGCACAGATGATTCTTTTTCCTTGGCCTTCTCTTGCTTTCCCTTTCTTTTCAATTCCTTGACCTCTGCTCTCATCTGACTCAACTTTTCCAGTATCTCACCCACTTCCTGCTCAAAGATTACATTATTATCAATAATCAAATCAATGAAAATCTTATCAGGAGAGCAAGCAGAAACTTCTTTTTGGTACAACAGGAAAAAGGAAGAACAGATTTGAGCCATCCTTGATACAATTCGAAATACACCAGAAGAACAGGGGAAAGGTAAAAGGAAAAGGCAATTGAAACTTACGGTGAAGGGCTTCGTAAGAAATCGGGCGGCCAAATCTTCAATAGACTCTAAACCAAAACCTATTTGGGAAATCTCCGACGAGTCCTCGGAAAATCCTTCTAACAGTCTCAAATTTCTGAGGATCTCCTCCCTATCCTTCTTCACACCACAATAAAACCGCAAGTGTCCCTCATCGCTAAATCTAGAATCCGCACGCCAACCAATCCTCCTTGATTTGAACGAAACTCCACGATTTCGGCGACATTCGTGATCGAATATCTCCGAGTAAAAAGAACAGGAGACCTGCCGATTAACGAGGCCAGAGACATCCATAGAATTTGATTTTGCTGCTGCGGCGGCGGGATAAAAGCAAGGAACCTTTCGAAAAACAACGCCGGAGAGATCCATGGATTTCAGAACTCAACGGACGTCAATAAACCTTCCTTTCAAGGAATCAAATATTGCAGTGGGGAGAGCTGGCTTCCAAAATGGCAGTGGAGAGAATCCACAAGTTTGTTCATAACTAGATTTCTTTAAATAATCTCATCGTGTATATATAGACTTCTCGAGGAGGGATATTATTGTCTTTTTCTTCTAGTTTAATTGATTAGTTGTTGATTAATTAATATAATATAATAATTAAAATATAGGAAAAATGACAAACCAACCATCATCCTTTGCAATAAATGACAAGTCAACCATTATCCTTTTTTGTTAACAAATTAACCACTGAACTATACAAAATCGTCACCGCGAATATTGCATTTAATTTTCTGAAAATCGCAATGGAAAAGAACAAATACTCATGAAAAAAAGGAAAGAACTTGTAATTTTAGAAAAGACTTTAAATGGAAAAGAGTTAATATCTATGGAGAATTTATTTAGAAAATTTTGGATTTTGTAAAAGAATGGATTTAGAAGATTTCGGATTTTATAATTTAGAAGTTTTTGTAAAAGAATGTTATTGTTTTCGTTTTCGGATGATTTAGAATTCTTTTACAATCCATGAGAGAATGTTTGTGTTTTTCTACGAAGAAGAGAATGAATAGTATTTTTACTTGTAGACGATCCGCCGCGGTATAACAATTTAACCCCTAAATTATGATAATCTGCCGCGGATTAACAATTTAACCCCCAAACTATAAGAATGATATGCTGTGAATCGACAACTATCCGCAGTGGTATAACAAATTAACTCTTGAACTATGACAATTCACTGCGGTTTAACAATTTAACTCATGAACTATGAAAATCCGCCACTGATTCACAATTTAACCTCTGAACTATGATAACGAACTGTTGTAGTTTAATAATTTAACCTTTGAACTATGACAATCTGCAGCAGATTAACAATTTAATCCATGAACTATGACAACAAACAATTGTGGTTTAACAATTTAACCCTTGAACTATGACGATGAACTGCTGCGATTTAACAATTTAACCCCTAAACAATGAAGATCCGTAGTTGATTAATAAATAAACCCCTGAACTATGATAATTCACCGCAAAATGACAACACGGAAAACGTAACCGCGGTGTTTACTCTGTTAATTTCCATAGCTCAGTACTTAATTTGTTAACAAAAAAAAGTTAGTGGTTGACTTGTCATTGACTGTAAAAGATGATGGTTGGTTTGTCATTTTTCTTAAAATAAATGATATATAGTTAAATAATATATTAATTATATTAAATAAATTTAAATTATAAAGTAATTAGTATTACTATTTTATTAAATATTATTAGAAGATCAACCCATATGATGATTCAGTCTATAAAAATAATGATGGTGCACAATCTTACATCACTTGTGAGAGTAGAAAACACATAGTTTATAAGTAAAGTTCTACTTCTTACCTAATACAACGCGTTTTGGGATAAACCTAAAAACAAAATCATGCAAAATTCAACTAAAAATAGATAATATTGTACTAAAAAGACTGAGGCAGAATAATAATACATGCATTTTTCGTAGGTTAGAAGAGATTTTTAGCACTCCATTTTTAAAAAATGAGTAATATCGTAGATACATCGTTTGCAGTCTAACGAATGTATGAATGACAAATCTAATGTTATAGTGTAATATTAAAGTCTCCAAATAACGTTGTCCTGAAATTAAAATATTGAGGGGAAGGGTAAGATCACGCCCAAATTTCAATATTTTGAAGCGACATTGTAGCATGTCAATTTCCTATTAATACAATATTTTGAATTACATTTCATTACTTCTATATATATACTAATAAAAAATTGACAAATCATGCCATTATTTAAAAGGGTCTCCATTGAAATACCTTCTAATAACTCGACTATATCATAAAAGGCGTAGGCGTATGAGCTACGATGACGGGATGCCGGCCAACAAATCCGAGAGGTGTGGGGTTGGAGGGGTGTTTTGTCTGATCTCTTCAAAAGTGCACATTGTCTCAGAATCAAGACCTCCCGTAAACTGCACAATGCATAAAAATAGAAAGTTCATTATGCCATTTGAAGAACTTCAATACAAGACCTCAAGGAAAGTTGAATTTGCACATGCCCTCTCAATTTTATGAGGTAAGACTTCTAAACAGATATCTTTGGAGTAATACTACGTTTATTCTCTTTTCTTACTTTCTAATTTTTACTTCCTTGTACGACAAATATAGATTGGTGCAATTAATGTAATAAATTACAGCATCAATCAATGTTTGACAATTCAAAATAAGAATAGAGCGTAGAATTAGAGAGTTAAACATAACATTATTCATATATTTAACTTTCATTTACCATTAGACTTTGCCATTCTCCAGTTTAGTTTTCAACAAAAAAGTAGGATAGGCTACTTATGAAATAACTAGTATTATCTTCAACAATTGAATTGTCACACTAAGGGATTGAGGCTTACCTGATGAGTCCTGTATGCAAAACGTATGCCCTGAAGGAGAAGAGACTCTTGAATCGATTCCCTGCTTGTAGTACGACTTAATTCCAGCTCCATTTTCACTCTTTTCATGTACATTTTTGCCAGATTCATGGATGCTTTCTTTATCTGTAAAAATGTAAAAATGATCTTCAAGGCGGCAATCACATTGTAAGGTAGGATGTTAAAATAACAGTTAATGGGAAACAAATAGATTTCAATTTTTTTTTCATTTTGATTGACTCTTTAATAAAATTATTGGTTGAAATGAGAGCAATTATTTGAAGTGAAACCAGGAAGTGTATTTCATGCAACAGCATCCGAATATGGTAAGAAACGAGGGATGACTGTCCACAACTTTTACCATACTTTATTCTCCATTCCCGTATCAAGCATCCAATCAATTGGAATTTTGCAATCTTGGTATGATCGCATAACTGTATTTCTTCGCTTGATCAACAATTGAACACTTTGTTCTGACCTAAGAAATGGCCAAAGCAAACAGCATGAATGTATGATTTGAGTAGTAATGAAGCATAATTTCTTCTGGCAGATGGCTTACTTGTCTAAAAGGCTGGTCATCTTCTTCAAGGCATTCTCACATGGAATTCGAGTGTCATCCTTATACAATCGAATCTCCCTTTCCAGAAGTTTAAGGGCACGAAATTCAACAGCGGCTTCTCTCATGGCATCAGCTTTTCTCTCAGGCCACTTGAAATGCTTTAATACGGCCCTCTCGTCAGACTGTAGAAAATATTTCGTACCAGTTTATATTGATCAAGAAAATCACTATTCCAATCATTACACCGAAGTTGCCAATGCATGGGTCCATGTTGTCTCTTATGTATCAAAAAGTTGAAGAACTCAGAGTCCCACATGTTTATTCATAAAGAAAAGCTCGGGTTAAATCAATCAAATGGCTATTTATTTAGCCATGAAAGAGAATGTTGATTTCCAGAAACTCTTCTTTTTTGGCTGTCATCAAAATAGATCACTGTGTGCTATGAACTACCCAAAGTCAACATCAACAGACACTACATTTCAGAAATAACAAAATTTACAATTTGAAACAAATAATAAAAATGCTCCTGCTTCTTTATATCCTAGTGATTGTAAAAGACAAAAAAAAAGTTTAATAAAAAATATGAAATATAATTAGAGTTGATATGGAGTTTTAGCTGGCATTATGACAAAGGAGAGAAGCATGTTTCGCTACGAGAAATATAAGTACAGAATAAAGATATTAACAAGCTGTCTTTCTTCGCTAATGGAGAGTACTTGAATGAGAAATATAAGACATCATTCTGATCTGCACAAACAAGCATTTTTTTAATCTTTGACATACACATCCAAGGGACCATAAGAGTAAACTTGATCTGACATATTTTAATTCAACAGCATTTATGGTAATGACAAAGAAAATTTTGGTCATGTGCAATAAATTGGTACAGAACAATAAGTAAATTCTTAAGTTTGAATTCATCGAATAAAATTATTAGTCTTCAAGTTCATCACATATCATGCCAAAAAAAGATAAAAAAAAGTTTACCAATGATGATAGTTCTCCATCAAGCCAATCCACAAATTTAAGGACTTCTTCTATATCTGTGAAAGCAGAAGCGAGCACCTTTTCAATAAGGCCATTCACGAAATCTCCTTTTGATTCAATGTCAGCTTTGATCTGGAAAACAATAAAAATTTGTAAAAGTTTAAAGTGGTTTGGGAATTATTTAACTTAAAACAAATCAAGCAATAAATTTTTATCCTGACAGCTAATAGATGGGCTGATCGATTTTGAATTTCTCCCACAATGCTTCTGTGTGCTGTAACAGGTGACAGATTATGAAATTTTTCGGACGTTGGAGAATCTCTCTCCCTCTCTTTCTTTGTTAATGAGTGAAAAAGTTGTACAAGATGTGGAGACTTTTGAGCAACAATGGCTGTGGAGGAGCGCCGAGGTGGGAGAGGAGGGGGAGGAGGTGGTGGAAGTGACATGGAGAGTGGAGTGTTGCCCCCGAGTTCTGACATTCTCTGAGTTAGAGATAATGGTGTAGATGCTGGTGTCTTAGTCTTGATTTTGTCATTGATTTCATCTGTTTTTTCCATCAAACGCTTTGTTTTGTCGACAATGGCGTTACGAATCTCTTCTAATCGAGGGTTCTGATACTCTGCAAGTGACTCCTTCGTCTGAAACCTCTCAGAATTGGAGAGGGACAAGAAATCAAACATCATTACGGCCTTGAAAGCTTCAACCAAAAGCATGTAACTGTAATAATAGGCAAAGAATGTGTAAACTCGAGTGCAAAAAACAAATCAAATTTTCACCTGCTTATTACAGCTAAGAGCAACTATTTTCTCTTCAGCAGCGGCAAGATCTCGCGATAGCTTACTATTCTGTAACTGCAGTTCCACATTCGCGCATTTCAATTTATCCAGCTCTGCGATCAGACTCGACACTTGGGACCGCAAATCATTAATCATATTCTCTTTCAAGTAAAGCTTCTTTTGCAAATCAATTCTCTTCCTGTCGGAATCGTCTCCTCTCGTAGCCGTAATTATGCTATTATTCGACTGCTGGTGCCGTCTCAACTGCGGAATTCGCTCGACAGGAGGGCGAGCGGGACCAACGACTCTAACACCGTCGAGATTCTCAGCCTGTTGACCTACTGCCGTTTCCTTTCCCGAATCAGTCCTATTCAAAACCAGAGATCTCCTACTCTTCGGAGTTGCAGAATTGGTTCTTGATTTAAGAGAAGGCGAAGATACGTCGTTGAAAGAGCCTGGTTTCGGAGAAACCTTGGCACTAGAAGAAGCTGTGAGTCGAGAAAGTGCCGCAGGCAGAGACGCGCCTTTCGCAGAAGCTGTGGACGTCTCTTTCTGCTTCATTGGATCAATTTCTCAGCAAAAAATGGGGAGGTTAGAAAGAGCTCCATGGAGCAAATAGTAATGGAGGATTCAGAGATATACTTCAAGCGCGCAGATGAAGATCACGGAAAGAAAATGAAGAAGAGGTTACTGAAGAACAGCCGAGAGCCTGCATTGCCATAGGCGCTGCTTCCAGTTGCAGAGCTTTTTGGTCAATGTAAGCTCAGGAGACAGGATGGGGGCAGGCAATATAGAGCACCGTTGTAAGAATTATATAATTAATTTAATTATTTATATTATATTCTGATATTTTTCTTCACTTATAAGTTTAATATAGGCTAATTAACCCCCAAAAAAATTAATTATGGAATAAATACAAGTTAAATATTAAATAATTTTCATTAATAAATAAAATAATAAATTATGAAAATGAATGAAGTAAATATCGTAATTACGTATTTTGTTAAAATTTAAATTTTTTTCTAGATCGTCTTTCCTCAACGGATAGGTCGTCTTTTCGCAGCAGACCCATACATAACTAGTTGTACTCAATAACTTATTTTTTGGAATAGAAAATAAGTATCTGCTGAAAAAACGTATATTTCGCTACAAAAAGAAAATCCTTGAAATATGACTTGATTTCCTTACCGGAAGACAAGTACCTGTTGCGGAAATGATATTTTTTGCATCAAATACTTGTTTTTCACTGCGGAAACATGTCTTCTATTAAGAAAAATACGTACAAAGATTGAATTTTTTATTTTTAATGAAAAATGTGACAGCAATATTTGACTCGTTCATTTATCATAATTTAATGTTCTATTTGTTAGTAAAAATTGTTTAGTATTTGTTATTAGATTTAGCCAAAAACGAGTTGTATTAGGTAAGAAAGATAACACTACTTATAAAATTATGCATTTTTCATTCTCCCAAATAATATGGGATTGTGCACCCCCACTGCTATGGGGCAGATCCATACCTGAGTCATTATTTCTTTCAAAGGGTGGACTGTCACAATTGATTTATGTTTGGACTAAATCAAAAAAATTTCAGTGCGACAAAAGTAATAAGAACGAAAAATCTCATCGATAGACTTACAATATGAACATGCTCAAAAATTTGTAAATGCATTATATATGTGTGAGTCAGTCTGACTTGTGAAGCCCAGGAATGAGTCAGATGTGAGTTCGACTCATATCAAGGAGGGTGTATAATCCCACATTACTTGGAATAGTAGAAAATGCATAGTTTATAAGTAGGGTTCCTCTCCCTACCCAGTATAACGTATTTTTTGCTAACCCCAAAAATAAAACCGTACGAGACTCAGCTCAAAACGGATAATATTGTACTGTAAGCACAGAGAGATGTTACAATACATATAGACACACACATATACGTTAACCAGAATTGGATTTTGACATAGTAATTTATGTGATATTTTATCCGATACAATTTTTTTACGTAAATCTGGGTCCCGTGTTTGTTTTTTTCATGTATATTGGTGGTTGGAAATCTCATAAAATTATTACAATATTAAGAGAGAGAGAGAG